>CAUYRT010041545.1:0-56758 GCA_963574885.1 Lepilemur ruficaudatus
CAGATCCCATTCTCCACTCATTAAAAATTTTCAGCGAAGTGAAAATGAGTCCCTTTAGACTGCAAACTAGTGCAAGTGCTTTCCTCTGTGGAAAGCAATATGGAGATACCTTAAAGAGATACAAGTAGATCTACCATTTGACCCAGCAATCCCATTACTGGGCATCTACCTGAAAGAACAAACACATTCTATAAAAAAGACATCTGCACTTGAATGTTTATAGCAGCACAATTCACAGCTTCAAAGATGTGGAAACAACCCAAGTGCCCATTAATGCATGGGTGGATTAATAAAATGTGGTACATGTATACCATGGAGTTCTGCTCAACCACAAAAAAATGGTGAACTACCTCTTGTATTATCTGGATGGAGCTGGAGCCCCTTCTTCTAAGTGAAGTATCCCAAGAATGGAAAAACAAACACCACGTGTACTCACCATTAAATGGGTACTAATTGATCAACACTTACATGCACATATGGGAAGTAACATTTATAGAGTCTCAGGCAAGTGGGGGAGGGGATGGGTAAAGTCATACCTAGCAGGTGCGGTGCATGCTGTCTGGGGGATGGGCATGCTCATAGCTCTGACTTGGGTGGTGCAAAGGCAATTTATGTAACCAAAGCATTTGTACCCCTGTAATATTCTGGAAAAAAAAAACAGATGGCACAACTATAAACACATGCAATTTGGCAGACTTAAATACTGCTGTATAAATAATTAAATTAAATGTAAGTGAATTGAGCACCACAATTGAAAGGCAAAAATTGTCTAATGGAATAAAAATGTGTCCTAACAAAAAACCCACAACTAATCACTTTGTATCAGAGGCAATAATAAAAGCCAAAGTTCTGCTTCATTGTTAAAAAAAAAAAGATTATTAAAGCAGGTTAGCAGGTTTTTCAGTAGGAAAAATCCAAGAAACACATGTTCTCTGGAAAACGAAAATCAGTTGATTATTCACAGTTCTGGGCACACTGCTTTGATAACACCTGGAGGTGACCGACCTACTTAGGGTCACTTTTCCTTGGAGGAAGAGCGAGGGATCTGAGAAAAGAAGGAGAAACAGAAGCGGAACTACGAGCTTCTGCTTTCACACTGTCTACTCTATTTTCCTTCTCGGCAGACCGTTGGACACCTTGTTCCTTGACCTCTCTCTTTGTTTCACGTTCCACTTTTAATCCATCAGCAAATCCTGTCGGCACCTCTGCTCTTCCAATCCTGGTGGGAGCCACTATCATCTCTCACTTAAATTACTACAATAATCTCCTAACTGATCCCCCTGGTTCTGCCTTTGATCCTTTCGCTCTATTCTCAAACACCAGCCAGAGCAATGCTTTAAAAACCTACACCAGATCATGTCAATTCTCTGCTCAAAAACTTCCTTTGGCTTCCCACTTCAGAGAAAAAGCCGAAGTCCTTACAATCGCCAAAGACAGGTCCTTTTATTTCTCCATCCTCATTCCTGCTGCTCTCCCACCCAGATAATACTTTCCAGCCACACAGGCCTTTCTGTCATCGCTGAAACCTCAGGGGCTATGTACTTGTAGGCTCTCTGCCAGGAATACTTTCCCCCAAGGCATCGCCATTCTCTTACCTCCTTCAAGTTCTTGCCCTAACATTTCACTCTAGGAAGTCCTTCCTTGAGCACTATATTGAAAATCACCACCCTCCCCTTCTCCAACGTTCCCTGTCTTCGGATCCCATGCTTGATTTTCCCCCAAAGACTGTATTCCCATCTGATGACTTATTTCTTTGTTTATTGTCTGCTTTGGAATCTCAGCAAGTGAACCCACTTGCCAACCAGCACTACAGGTACTTACTGGGTCTCCATGGGGTAGAGATTGTGTTTGCTTTATTCACTGGTCTATTCCCACAGTCTATTTGAATGCCTGGCATATTTTAGGTGCTCACTGGAGGTGACCAGCCTGCTTAGGATCACGTTTCCTGTTCATTCATAAACACTGTTGAATGAATGAATTCCACAGTGGAGGACGTATTCAAGTCTTCTGGTAAAGCTTCGTACATCACTGATTCTGCAGCAGCCTCAGTAAAAGATTTTAATCTCCACTGTGGTCAGTATTTGAAGATCAGAAAAAAATATGTTTGCTGCATGAACTTTATCCTTCCCTTTGGATCAGGCAGGCAGATTTCAACTGATTGCTTACAAGGGGCAAGGCGCTGGGCAGAGGAGGAAGCTCATGGGTCTTTGCAGCCCCGTCCTCCCATGGCTCTTTGGGGTGGGGCTTGCAGGTCACCAGACTGGAAATTTGCAGCAGGATTCCAGAAGGGAGGCTGGGGGGTCATGTGCTTTCCACCTAACCATAAGTAACAATATAAGGCAGAATGAACATAAACCTGAGAAACAAGGGAGATCCTCATATGTGGCTGATGTGGGGACTTTGAGTCTGTCTGAGGGGAATGGCAGAGGTTTATTGGCCGAGAATAGAGAGTTCTTGTGTGTGTCTCTGTATGGGCGTTGGGATGAACTGGGTAAGGGAGGCAAAACGTCACCTCTTCCTTCTTAGGGTTTCAGCAAGGCCTGAGAATTAAACTGACATAAGATAGGTTAACAGGAGAAAAGCATATACATTTAGTATGTTTCACATGGCATGGGAGCCCTCAAGAGGAAATGAAGACCCCTCCACCCCCACAGTGGCAGAACCTACCTGCTTTTGTATTAGGTCGAACAAAGTAAAGCAATCATGGAAAAGGAACTAAATTATGCAGGGATGGCAAAGGGAGATGATTATTTTAACAAGGTCTGTTCATACAGAATAATCTTGGCTGTGACTCCCCACTGAAGGATGTTTCCTTGGTACAAGGAGGGCATGTTTCCCATGGGAGTCTTTATCTCCTGACATCAAGAAAAAAAGTGGAGGATTAGAATGCATTTAATCTTCTTGCATCTGCTGTTTTTCAAGTGCCTTTAGCTTGAAGTAATCTTTATGTCAAAGTGGCATATTTTGGGATGGCATATTCTGCCACCCGTCAGTAGTGTGACTCAAGGGCTGAGTCAGAAAAGTGCATGGTATTTTGAGGGGTAAAGAGCAAAACTTTGTTGTCAGGAGTTCTTTCTCACTTGGTTCAGGAGTGTGGCCTCGAGAGCAAAGGAAAACCCTGAACCTCTGTGTGTATAAGAAACGTGGGGAGAGAGGTAAGTTGCCCGTGACATAAAAAAAAAGACAAACTTGGACAACTGCATGGCTTTACCTAACCTGGGTTCTCCTAGCACACGGCAGGGATTGAGTTATCAGGTTTACACAGGCTCTACCTGGGGTGCCAATCTCTATTAATTTTTCACGGCTTCCTGGAGTACAGTGTTGAAGACATGAGACAATAAAGATCTCAGCTGCAGGAGGGACTGTGGACAACCCGCAATGTCTGTCTGGGAAGAAGGGAGGGGAGGGATTGTTGATGCATTTGTCAAAATTGGCCGCAAGAAGCTTGGTGAAGCTTTTTTGTCATGAATGAATTAGAAGCACAATTTGCAAAATTTGTAAAAGTATTGAATGTGGACAACCTTTTTTTAAACATTAAGGATCTTGCTGCTCATTGCACATTAAATCCTAAAGCCTCAGCAGAGCAGGCATGATGTGCCTGCTTTTCCTCCCTGAGTTGGGAAAAATAAAACCACAAAAATATCCTGGGTACTGAGAGGGAGCTTTGAATACAGAGTTGAGTAATAAATGCAGGGCTTTCTTTTCAGCACAGAAGGGGAGTCCCACTATTTGGTGGCAATTGCCACAAGGGTGTGCCCCAGCAGCTATGGTGCACTAATGGGGCAGCCAAGGTCAGAACTGTCAGCATCTGTGGCCCATGTGCTGATTCTCTTGGTCTGCAAATTCAACCTCTAAGTCCCCATCCTGAGCTTTCTCCAATCCTTCCACTCCAGTCTGGAAGTTTCTATTTGGGGCATCTTTTTGCTTCTTGCTCCCTCCATTCTCCAGGTACCAGGGTCCTCACGGGCCCTCCCAGGTGACCTACATGTGTGGCTTTTCTTTGCATCCTGCACCTCACTCTTGACTTCTTCAGCATGTCCTGGTCACTCTTCTCCCATTCTTGTCAGTGCCCTTTTCAAAAATACCCCCCTAAAGAGCCATCTGATAGGTGCTTTCACTCCAAGGCGTTAGCAGCAAGTAAAGGTGTCATCCCTCCATTCTTAACGGTGAACCAGGAGTTAGACAACGCTCCACCCAGTGTCACGTGATGGGAAGAGGACTGTCTGGGCCAAGGGCATGCTGACATGGCCTCTGTTAACACGTAAATCCAGCCCTTCTGGCAGGATATATTGACACGTAGAGATCATAGGTTCTTGCTGCAAAACACTGGTGAACAAAAATGTTCTGTTTTCTTCTTAGAACTATGTGTCAACATAAGCTGGAATCAGGAAAAAAAAATGTCTTTAATGTTTTTCATTTTCCTTTTTTTCTCCTTTTCAGTACAGCAGGAAGCTTTTGTAAACTAATGGAACATAAGCTTTCAAGGTTTCTCTTATGTCTTGGTTCCCTCACCACAGAAAATTCTTCAAAACGTTTTAGAAAAAAGGCAAGTTGTCTGCGAAGAAAGAGTTTTAAAAACTAAAGCATTATAAACAAACCATGTTTGAAGGATGGGAAGAGGCTAACAGTGCAGGAAATGTGAAGACGTAACTTGGAAAGCAAAGCAAAAATATAGATGTGAACTAGTAGGAAAGATAAGAACAAAGAAGTTGAACATTAAGCCACTTTCTTTTTAGAGCTGGAATAGAGAACAAACTTGGACACTGTGGAAAGAAGTGAATGGGAGAAAAGAAAGAAGAATAATTTAGAAAAAGTCTTTAGAAAAGAAGGCATTGAGACAATATTAAGCTATAAATCTTGTGAATTTTCATTTTATCCGAAACATTTTAAAATATGTGTCATCCTTTAGGTTTGACTAGATTTGTGTTATTGCAACACTTTAAATTTCTGTTGAAAATTTGAGCTAGTACCTGACTAAAATATCCTTCATGAAGAGAAGTAGCTCTAAGATAGGACATGACTAGAAGAAAGGCGAATGGAGAACAGAGGCAATAAAAAAAGAAAAAAACTCACAATACCACAATTATAAAAGTGAGCTGGGCGTGGTAGCTCACGACTGTGATCCCAGCACTCTGGGAGGCTGAAGTGGAAGGATCACTTGAGCTCAGGAGTTTGAGATAAGCCTGAGCAAGAGCCAGACCCTATCTCTACAAAAAAATGAAAAAAATAAGCTGGGTATAGTGGCTTATGCCTGAAGTCCCAGCTACTCGGGAGGCTGAGGCAGGAGGATCGCTTGAGCCCAGGAGTTTGAGGTTGCTGTGAGCTAGGCTGATGCCAAGGCACTTTAGCCCGGGCAAGAGAGTGAGACTCTGTCTCAAGAAAATAAACAAACAAACAAAAAAAGTTCATTTGCAACATTTGGAAGGAAGTACTGGGCAGTGGCTAACATTTTTGTGGTTAGATAAAGATCTGGATTTGAATTTAGACACTGCACCTGATAGCAGTGTGGCCTGTGGACAACTTAACCTCATCTATCTGCTCAACCCTGAACTCTCTGCCTAGAACAGTGCCTGTCACACAAAGGGATTGCAATTAGTGTTTGTTGAATGAAAGACTCACACAGCATGTATAATAATTCTTACCTAAATGGATTGTGGTAAGGGTCAGATTGACAATATCTAGTAGCTTATTGTTAGAATATATTTTGAATTGAAACTGGGCTATATTCTGGGCCATGTGAGCTACACGTGCAAGGGGCATCATTTTGCAGGCCCTTGACACGTATTCTAAGAGCCAAAGCTGTACTTAGGTATATGCAGCCCCAGAGCTTCTGCTATGTTACCACCTCGTGGGTGGGTCATCTGTACCCCACAACTCTAACACCCCTGCCCTGCAGATTATTGTGTACCTCCTCCCCTAATGCAGTATATAGATGAATAATTCATAATCCCATACACAGTGCTTAGCACGTATTAGGTGCTTAGTGAATGATTGCTAAATGAATGAATGAGAGGATGCTAACAGAGAGGATGACAGCGGTGTTAGGGCACCATTGCCAAAAATCCCTTTGCAGCCCATACAACTCTTGGCTCCCACTAGGCCCTCCTGCTCTCGCCAGACCAGCACGGTGGAGTTGTTGCAGGTTGCCAGCCACTGGATTCCTACCTGTGTCCGCCACACTCAGGTCACATTTTGGTCAAGGTGCAAAATACTGGTTCCCTTAAACCTAGTCACTATCTCCTGAAGTAAAACCAAGGTTTGGGTTAATGTGAGGTATGGATAAGTAAAAATAAATGGATTCAGGGAAGTTTGTGATTGAGGGAAGAAAAGAGACACAGTCCATGAGAATAAAGGATAAAATCCTCACAGCTGGCGTGGACACAGAATTAGCACAGCGGCTGCACGTCCTGCTCAACCTTTAAGACTCCGGCTGATACTCACAGAGGCAACATGGGTATGGAAATTACCACCCCACCCCTCTGCCTTGCCCAGGTCTATACACAAAGAGATGCTGGGTAAAATATGTATTTAAAATATATCTTAGATAAATTCAAACACATGAACAGAAACTACTTAGGAGGCTGATACAAAGAGAAAACTCAAAATTCATCATTATTATGACTGAAAGTTGAAGCCATTGGTCCTTGGCAGTGTGTGCTATGGGCTGACCTTCCAATACCTGTGAGGTGTTGGGAAGTTGTCAATGAACTCCAAGAATAGTAGAGCTTTGAGTCCAGTCCATGAATTATGAGTGGATTAACTGAGGGTGGGGTACGAATATTCACTGCATTCACAAGGCAGGGACTTAGCCACGAATGAGAAGCCAATGTTAAAACTGGCATGGAACCAATGAAACTCATACAACTTTAGTAGAATCACATGCCCCATTGCCCTAGGAAGCACAATATCCCCTACTTCCCAATTCAAAGCACAGGAAGCATTTCCACAACTTCCATCAGAAATGAGCTCAGTCAAATATTATAAAACACACAAGAAAACGCACCACTGATAGAGGTTCAAAACACAAACACTGTGACCATTCACACTCAGAAGTGTGAATTCTAGGTTGTAGAATTCTAGGTTGTAGAATTATTTAATATATGAAAGGAATTCTTAAAATAAATATCTCAAATTATCTCAAAGAGATAAAGGAATGAATGGAATTTATGACACAAATTCAGGATCTCAAGGAAAAGAACAGTTGGATTTATTAAGAACAAAATAGTAATTCTAGAAATGGAAATATGATAATTAAAGTAAATCATTGAAATTTAAAATAATTATTATGTAAACAGTGGGCTAGACCCAGCTGAAGGAAGCATTTGTGAATTAGAAACTAGATCTGAGGAACTGACTCAGAATGCAACACAGTGGGAAAAAGAATTGGAAATATGAAAAAGTTGTAAGATATAGAGAAAATAGCTAAAAGCTTAAATATAAGCACTAGTTGAAATTTCAAAGGTGAATATAAAGAGAATGGGGCGCAGGCAATGTTCAAAGTGATAATGGCGAAAAGTTTGCCAGAATTGAAGAAAAATAGATGAGACGGGAGTAGGGTTTGCTTCCGGGCTTACTTTTTTCAAAGAGCCTTGCCTGATCCCACAAACCAGGCTGGTTTCCCTTGATCTGTGCTCTAATTTTACATGTTTTGTCATCACCCCTATGCTATTTGGGGTCAGGAATGATTTCTTATTTATCATGTACATCAAGTGCCTAATATCCTTGGCACATAATAGGAGCTTGATGAATATATGTATAGGAAGCAAAGAAGAAAGAAAGGAGGGAAGGAAGGAGGGAAGGCAATAGAAGGAGGAAGAAAGGAAGGGAAGAACAAGAAGCCTGGATGGATGGGGGGGAGGGAGAGAGAGAGAAGATAATTAATCAGCCTTAAATGCCAAAGAACTTCTTGAGAAGGTCTGTATGTGTATGCATATACTGTATATGTATATACACTCATACATACCCACACATACACACTGGGTATTACATAACAAAACTTATTATTTTACATATAAACCTATTAATTGTTACATTAAGGATTTTCTCTATTTCCAGAGAGGCAGGAAAACAACTTCCAAAGTTGGAAATGCTACATATCCAACATCTTCTCAAGGTGCAGCCATGATGAGTAGTTATGAGTAAAAAGCTGTAACGAAAACAAGTATGAAGTTAGCAAGTACAGTAAATGCTTAGTGCTTACTTGGCAATTGACATCTTGCCTGACTTCTGAATGCAGCTTGCAGATTCAGGTGATTGAAGTATTTTCACTTTCTATTCAAAATTGAACCAAGCTGTATCTGCACACCATCTAAAAGTTGACATATTCTACCCCAGAGACTCTGACTTTTCAGCAGTGGTTGACATGATAAATGCTGATGTTCAATTTATAAAAGAATTTTCTTTTTAAAAAAATCGAAAATTCGAAGCTATAAAAGTCACCAGAAAAATGTTTGTGGAGGAATTTCAGTACATTTTATGGTATAAACTTTATCCTTTCAAAATACATTTTAAGAAACTTCATAGAAGTATGTGAGGAATAAGTTTCCAACTATTGAAGACCTCTGTGTTGGGCTCGCCATTGGCGATTCACATACATTACATCCTTTACTCTTTCCCCAAACTCTGCATTTTAGAGATGAAGAAATTGAGGCCAAATGAGCTATGTATAGTGCCTAAAGTCACACAGCAGAAAAAAGTAAAGTTAACATGAGCCTGGCTGTCTCCGCATCCCTTCTCCTCTTTGTTCTATCAAGTATAGATGTTTTCATAGATTATCTGGATTGGTATTGTGAGTCTATGTGAGCCGTGTGAGCATGATGATGTGAAGACTTAGCACTACATACTTTCCTATGCAGCAGCGAGAGAGCACCTGACTGCAAGCCCATCCTCCGCTGTAAGCAACGATGGAATAAGCCTACATAGAGGTAGCACCCCTCCCAGACCTGTGACATAGGCAGCACGGGACTACGATCCCTGCAAAACGAGAAACACCTAAGTGAGCCCACCACCACCCTACTCATTTGCCCAGAAGCACTTTTTGGACCAGAGTGCAGAGTATGGAGCCCACGCTCACTGAGCTGATGGGCAGAGACTGGAGTTCAGAAAGGGGGAAATCTAGGATGGATCCTGGAGTGTTAGATTGGAATTGAGGAAATGGGACTTATAGTTTATAATAAATATAGAAATAAATGTAGGTGTAAATAAGCATAAGTGTATACATACATATTTTCTAGTGCTGTCTACTGAGAGGGTTTTGGAGAAGCAATATCCCAATAGCCATTACCAGAACTAGAGCCCCGATCTTTGCTTCCAAATACCATTTTCCTCTAAAAGGAACTAGGGCTCCTCAGGGAAATGGCTAATTTTAGGTCTGGGTCGGAGAAAGTACAACACAAGTCTGAGATATCTTGTTGTGCCAAAAAGTAATAAAATGCTCGAAGAATGGAGGGACCTGTGAAACAATGCAAAAGCTTGATAAGAAATAATGAAACTTTCAAAAGCCATAAAAGCTCCTATTGGTCAAAGCACGGATAATTTGAACATGAAAATAAATGTAGACACTAGTAAATTCTAACTCACTGAATAAAATAAGACAATGTGAGACTGTAAAGATACAAATAAATGAAAAAAAAAGTTTGATGAAGAATGGCATATTTACATAATTTCAAAGTAGTATCTCAAAAATACCTATTAATTACAAATGAGAAAAGAATAATTTCATAGTAAAAACACCGGGCAGACAGGAAGCTAACCAAGCAATCGAAGGGCACTTCATGAGAGAGAGGAAAAAAGTTGATACTGTGTACCATCTGACAGGAAGCACCAAGAAGAACACAACACCACCTCTGTGATATTCCTGCCAAAGATGCATCATCCAAATGGAATCACAGGAAACACTAGGCAAATCCAAACCAAGGGAATGCTATGAAATGATTGGTCTGCAAATCTCAAAAGTGTCAAGATCATGAAAATCAAGGAAATTTTGAGGAATTTTTCCAGACTGAAGACTAAAGAAACATGACCCCTCAAAAATGTAATGCCTGTGTCTGAACTGGGTCTTCATTCTGTGAAGACACTGGGACAATTGGAAATTGGGCCTGAGTATTCAGTGGTAGCAATATATCAATATTATTTTCATGATTTTGATGATTGTATCTTGGTAATATAAGACTGAAATAATATAACTATATATTATATCTCTGACCACAATGAAGTTAAAATAGAAATCAATAATTAAAAAATCTGACAAAATCCCAAAATATTTAGAAATTAATTAACACATTTACAAATAATCCATGGATCAGGAAAAAATGATAAGAAAATTATTAAAACTTTTCGTAATGAATAGGAATGAAAACAGTTACAAGTTATTAATAGTAAAATTGACAAAAGAAGTGAAAGAAAACCTGCTCCATTTAACAGAAAATCTCAATTCATTAAAGAGATTGAATTTATAATTAAAAATCTTTTATCAAAGAAAATTCCAGGCTCAAATTGCTTCACTGGTAAATTCTACAAAATATATTCAAAATAAATAATTTAAATCTTATACAAACTCCTCCTGAAAATAGAGAAAGAGGTATTACCAACTTATTTTACTAAACCAGCATAATCCTGATAACTAAACCAGCGAAAGACATTATAAGAAAATAGGAGTTATAGATTAATATCTCTCCTGAATATATCAGTGGAATGAAACACTCAGTAGTTTGAAGGAAGCATTTGTAGATAGAAACAGTTGATTCCTGGAAGAAACTTTCACAAAAGCTGCAAAGATTTTTGAGAACAGCTTGGCAAAAATAAAATTTTAAGTGGGCAAAACTAGAAGACGAAATCAATCAGTGTGTAACAGTTCTCAGACCAGGTGGATCATTTTCTTTTTGGGATTATACCTATATCATTTATGAGAAATAATATACTTGGTTCATGTGATTTCTAAAAATTGAAATAAAATTCATGTAAAATTAATAATTTTAAAGTGTACAATTCAGTGACATTTGGTATATTCACATATGTATCTATCACCTTTATCTAGTTCCACAACATTTTCATCACTTCAAAAGGCAACCCTATACTCATTATGCAGTCACTCCCCATTTGCCCTTCCATTTGTGCATTTGTGCAAAATGTGCAACAGAATATTGCACGTACGCATTGACCAGAACAAATCTTATGGCCCCAGCTAGATGCCAGGGATCTGGCAAATGTCTTCTTGTGATGAACACCAACTTAGGGCCCAGCCTCTAAAATATCCTGCCTCATACTTCTCATCCTCTCCATTCATCTGTCAGTTGACTAAATGGAGGTAATCCAGTGGAGGACTCCAAGGAAGCCTTAGGGATCGTGAAGCTACATGATGGGAGAGTGTATGTCACACTTAAAGAACTGTCCAGGAGAGCAGCAATTGGACTATGCCATGAGCAAAGAATAAATCTGTGTTGTGGTAAGCTGCTGGGATTTGGCAATTGTTTTTTATAGCAGAAAATATTAATTACACTGACTAATTCAAGAGAGTCCATCAGATCCTTAGCAAGGGAGTGATGGAATCAAGTTTCTATGTTAGCAAGATTACTCCAGCAGCTAAATAAAGGATGAAGTACAGAATGAATGAGAAACCTGGAGGCAGGGAGACTAGCCATGTGACTAGTGCAATAATCCAAGCAGGAAATTAAGACGTTTTACATAGCGGGGCAGTGAAGATGGCAAGAAGATGCAATTATAGGATAGTAACGGGACAGAGTTCGGTGATTAGTTTCATTGTCCTCGAGCAGCAGTTCTTAACCTTGGCTATACCCTAGAATCACCTGAGGAGCTTTTAATAAGGCCCACATCCAAGTTACACCTGAGGTCAATTAGATCAGATTAAGTAGTTTTAAACTCACCAGGTAATTACAATGGAAAGCCAAGGATAAGAACCACTGGTATGTTGGTCAAAAGGTGATCTCTGGACCAGCAATATCAGTATCACCTGGGAACTTGTTAGAAATGCAGACACTCATGCCCTACCTAGGGTGAACAATACACCTGGTTTACCTGGAACTAAAGGTTTTCCTGAGATAAAAGACTTTTAGTGCTAAAACTGATAGTTTCAGGAAACCTGGTATAGTTGGTTACCCTAGTCTGCCACACTAGACCTGAGAGGAAAACATCTTTTTCCAACAGAACTATTATGTAAACAAATGGTAGCATGCTCATTGTGTTTTAAAAACTTTCATAACATCATATCTAATACAGTGAAGACAGCTAAAGGTTAACATTTATCTAGACAGAACTTTTGATTTCTTTAACTTTAACTAGCCAAATGACAGAATTTTAGTGATCATGCAGTTCTCTCATTTTACCTTTAAGGAGACTGAGACTCAGAAACATTAAATGGCATATCCAAAGCCTCATTTTACATAGATGGCAGTGTCAGGACCACACTGATAGTTCCTTCTGGGAAAGGATTATATTTTTACTCACTTGTATCATCAACCTATAGTATTATATTTGGCACACAATAAGCTCTTGTCATTCTGTTAAATGAATAAATAAATGAAGACTCTAAGATCTCTTGCCCATACTTTTTGTACAAAACCAGCCTCCTTTAAATCACATCACACTGTCCTCAGTCCCATACTGATTGAAGGTACCCAGGTTAGCTGTTTAGTTCTTGAGAACTCAAAATTAAATTAATTCTTTCTTTCTAGTAGGCAGTCTTTCTTGGGCATTGGTTTTGTCTTACTGTACTCTGCATAGTACTGATTGTCTGGGCGTTAAGCTCCATTGGAATTAACTTGCATTTGTTTTCTCCCTTGCACAATGCTTCAAATTTAATATAGACATTGTCAATTTAGATATTACTATTATTACTTTATTTGCTAGAATAAAAATGTCCCAAAGTGTAGGCACAGAGTTAACAGATCAGACCTCTGTGTTCTCTTTCTGCTTCTTACTGAATGACCCCCACACATCTGGACAAATAGCCAAGCAAACACAAACACACCCACTACAACTGGAGGTGAATTTAGGGATCAGCTTGTATGGCCTTAGTTTTGATACGTAAGTAGAGTAATGATATATTGTGGTTTGCCTGGGAATGTTGTCCTGGTGTAATTATTAATAATGGTGCCCTTTCATTGTTAAGAATGTTTCCATTTGGATAATTAATTATATGGTTGCCCAACTTATGAGAAATTTGAAATCTGGAGAGTTGCTGGGACCCAACCCTTAGACTAAACATGCAGTAGGTTAGTGACAGGACTGGACAGATAGAAATAGTAGTTACTTTAATCTTTAATATTAATATGATTTTCTAACAGTTCATAATGGTATGGTTTTTAGGTTCAAGTTTTGATTACAAATATCATTATGATAATTTAAAAAAAAATTATAGCATGTCACCATATCCAGTTTGGAGTCCTAGAGGATCCCACAAGAATTAGTTTCAGCTTACTGGCATTGAATCTAAAGTTCCTGATTTTAAAATCCAACTTACATGTAACAATCTCATGCCAGCAATAGGGTGGTGGTGAAGTATATGGACTCTGCAACCAGGTGCCTATGTCCACATCCCAACTTCATCAATAACCAGATCTATGGCTTTAATTATTCCATGTCTCAGTTTCCTCATTTGTAAGACAGCGATGATGATCATTACAATGGTACCTAATTCCTGGAGTTTTGTTGAGAATAAAATAATTAATTATATGTGAATTATATGCAAAGCACAGACTGTCGCTTGGCACATAGCAAGCGCCAAGCTTGTGTTAGCTCCAAACACCGTTTTCATCGTTATCTCATTACCATTACCACCCTCCCCCAACCAGCACTTTATAGTCATGCAACGATAAACATTGGCCCAGATCATGTTGCTTTAAGAAGCTTTCGTGCCGCTAAAAATGAGTATCACAAAGGCAGGAGCTATGGCTTATTGATTACTGTATCCCAAGTAATCGGTATGGAAATGGCAACACAGCTGCTGCTTACTGTATGCTTCTTGAATAAACGGATGAATAAATTAACAGACCTATATAGAAGACAGATACCCTATTCCAACTTTTGCTTGTAACTTCTCACCTCCTTCACTGGGTCTTTTAGAGAATCCCTGATTCAGAAATGGAAAAAGAGAGACAATAAAGAGGCAGTTAGAGATGTTGACACAAAGATAGAGTCCCAGAGAGAATCTTCCTGTTCCTGTGGTGGTCTACTGTATATTTATGTAACTCTGGAATTTTAAAAGTTTGTTTTCCTACATCACCTGTAATTCTATTATTTGGACAGTAATTTAGATTAATAAAAGTATCTTCTTTGGAGAGTAGAAATACCTCTAGGGAGGGTGGAGTGTTACTGGTCAAAAATATTCATATATTTGAGTTCAATCTGATTACATTTTTCCTGATACCAGGTAAGATCATTTGCATTGAATTTACTGGAGGTGTTGGCTGCAGAGATGGAGAAGATAGAAGAAGGAAGAAATAATTTTGGAACATGGAGCACTTCATGGATCAAGGATCAAGTCTGGGAGTGTTTCTCAGGCTTAGAACCTGAGGAAGGGAGAAGTAAGAAATAAAACAGAGGCATAAAAGGAGAGAGGAATATTAAAATAATACATTTCCTTAGTTTCTGAATTTTTTTCTAGAGCCATCCCTAAACATAAGAAAGAGTAAAAAACTTTCTTTTTCTGACTTCTTTTCTCTCATAACTATGTGGACGCTGCTCCTCTCATAGCATTTATAATAAATATTAGGAATAGCATAAGAAACAATATACATATGGGCAAGAATGAGACATTTATTTAAAACTTCACCTCAACATAATAAGGGAGAGACACAAATCTAAATGATTATTATCAACTTATCTATATTCATCAAAGAACACAAAGGTACGGCAAGTTCAAAACAACCAATTAGCCAAATTCTAAACCTTAGGCTTCTTGGGTGCAGGAATTGAGTCTTGGTTACCACTGGATCCACAGGTTGCAGCCCAGGGCCTACACCCAGCCTCTGCCTGGTGAATGCGTGGATGAATCTGACTGTAGAATTAACTCAGCGACACGTTTGTTCTCCCTTTCTCGTTTTGCCACTCTGTTCCTTTTTCCACCTTTCTCTCTGCCTGCCTCTGTCCCTTTTTTACTTAGTTCTGTTTTCCGAGGTAAGAATTGTTTGAAACTTTTCAATCCAGGTTTTGTTAAGGCCACAGACTATGTGGCATCTAAGGAAGCACTGAACAACCAATGCTAAGAAAGGGCCCTAGGGGCGGACCCACTGCAGTGCTCTGCAAGTGAAGTCAGCTTCCTATTTCAGCTTGGCCTTTGGTTCAGAGTTTTGAGAGATTCTTATTGGCTACTAGACAGTCAATGGTTTTTGCTGCTTTGAATTAGGTGCACTTGTCTGGTCTGATCAGTTGTGGGCAGCAAGGGTGGAGTCAGCTAGGCCTAGGAGTTCCCACTTTGGGTTGATGGGCCAGTACTATATTAGTTTGCTAGCACTGCTGTAAGAAGGTACCACAGACTGGGTGGCTTACATAACAGAAATTTATTTTCTTCACGTTTCTGAAGGCTAGAAGTCTGAGATCAAGATGTCAATAGGGTTGGTTTCTTCCAAGGGCCATGAGGGAAGGATCTGTTCCAGGCCTCTCTTTTTGGCTTGTAGATGGCTGTCCTCTCCCTGTATCTTCACATCACCATCCCTCTGCAGGTGTTTGTGTCCAAATTTCCTCCTTCTATAAGGACATCAGTCACATTGAATTAGAACTCACCTTAATGTCTTCATTTTAACTTAATTACCTCTCTGAAGATCCTTCCTCTACATCAGGTCACATTCTCAGGTACTGGAGGACAGAACTTCAACATTATAGGTATACATATACACATATATATATATGTGTGTGTGTCTATATATTTTATTTGGTAGGGGTGGTATGGAATGGAAGGCTACAACTCAGTCCATAACGGGAGCATTCTTTAATGCAGGGGCAGGAAGTGTGAGCATCTCTGGTGTTCCTCTTTTTGAAGGCTCGACTCTATTGATTATCTAGGGAAAGTAACTCCAGTAGAAGGATATAAAGAGCAGAGAGCACTGGACATCATGTTGTGTAATTCCTTGTAAAATGAAAACATTTATTTTCAAAATAGCTAGAAAAGACTTTTTTCCCTAAAAAGAGAGCTGTGAATTTCTTTCTTTTTTTTTTATCATTCTTGACATTTATTAAGAAGTCTAAAGTTACTCCTAGAGAAGTCATCTGTGTACCCAGTTCATTTTTGAAGTGTGTCACATATGGGGTATAGTAATTATTCCTGACATTGAAGCCTGGCCCTTGATATTTCAGAGAATGCAAAACCAAATCAGCATAAAAAGCCTCTTACAAGGCATGCCAAATAAGCTCATGTTTAGTTTTCAAGTATTCATCATGCCCAGGGCCGGAAGAATAGACGCCAGAATCACAATAGAAACAAGTAGTCTGGGGTAGGACCCAGTGGTACAGAGCTGTGTACATCGCAGTAGAGACAAGGAGAATGTGACAGAATGAATATGCAGTTCCAGCGTCACCATTGCTGCCTTTGAGTTCTATTAGGCAACAGCAGCTCTGATCAGTGGAGTCACAGTTCTCATAAACTATGCATATCACAGCAGTGCCGGACAAATATGAAAACAAAATGAGGAAAGGAAGCAGAAGCAAATGAACAATTTTGGAATGCTTGGAATCTGCCTATGTACCAAAGGAAGGGTAGGAAAATAACAAAATGGGAGGTTTACTGTGGACCAAGTAGAATCCAAAAGCCTGAGTACTTTTCTTTGTACCCTGATGCCCTTATTTTTACCTAAAAGTGAGAAATACGAAAATTTAATATACACACATATATATTCACAATTCTCATATTCACATTATCTGCTATTTAGTTTAACCTTAAATTAGGAAAAGAGTGGTTTCTACATAATAGCGGAGCCATGAACATAAAGATCAGCTTAGGTGGAGCACCACCAGGTGATAGCACCTGGCATTATGTACCTTTTTTTCCTAGGGCGACAGTGGCATGTATCCATGCATGGAGTTCATTAACATTGCAAGTCCAAGGGCCTCATTTGGCAGTAATAAATGAACCTGCTAATGATAAGGCTAACCCGCAAGGCCTTTCCACTGAAAAATACAAGGGCAATAATTTTTTTTTTTATCCTAAAGCCTTGACATTTGACGAGCTATTTCATTTCTATTGAATTTTGCAAAAATATCTTAAGTACATTGGCTGAAGTTTTCAAATTCAGACGAAAAAAAGTTTAGAAAGATCTTGGAATGAAAAAGGCACTCTATACTTTACCAACATACGGGTAATCACATTTCATTTCTTAATGAAAATGTAGGGGGGAGGAACGAGCTTATTTAATGAATACCTCATAGTCAGAATTTGTTCCAGGAATATGCATTTCCCCTTAAACTCATAACCATTCTATGAAGTACATTATCTTTGTGTCAGAAGGTGAACATAATTGTTTAAGTATGAAAACTTAGTACTGTTTTGCTTTTTCTTCTTTGCTACATTGGAAGGTGGAATGTCAAATATTCCCTCCTTACACCCTCCTCACCTTCCACTCCCTGAGAAGGTTTGAGGACTACCTTCTTCCAGTCCTTGATGAAAACGGAACTAGTTTCTTGTTTGTTCGGGGCCATAAAGGTCAAGTGGGAAACAAATGAAAAGAGTAGAGAGATTTCCCAAAGAAGCAGAATGCTTGGAAGAAAATGGAAGAAGATGAGAGCCTGCTCCCCCTACCCTTCTCCTTCCTTGCCTGTAAAGAAAAAGAGGATTCCCTGGATGCACTTCGGGGAGGCTAATAGACCCCCAGGAAGAATGTCTGGGTGGTAACACTAGGGTGTAAAATACCAAATGCAGTACAGACTAGGAGAACTCCTGAATGGTTGTGTTAAGTGCCCTATCAGTTCAGTAGCACAGGAGCTTATAGTAAAGATACACAAAATAAAGTGTTCCTTCTCACCTTCACACATTTGTTCATGCTGTTGTCACTGCCATGATGCCCTATTATTACGGACTGAGTGTTTGTATCCCACCCATATTCATATGTTGAAGCCCTACCCCTCAATGTGATGATATTTAGAGATGGAGTCCTTGGGAAGTACTTAGATTTAGATGAGATCATGAGGGTGGAGCCCCATGATGGGATTAGTGACGTTATCCAAGAGAGGAAGAGACAGGAGCTCACTCTCTCCACCACATGAGGACCCTCCTCACAACCCAACCATGCCCGTACCCTAATCTTGAACTTCCAACCGCCAGACCTGTGAAAAAT
The DNA here is from genome assembly GCA_963574885.1 of Lepilemur ruficaudatus. NCBI lineage: Eukaryota > Metazoa > Chordata > Mammalia > Primates > Lepilemuridae > Lepilemur > Lepilemur ruficaudatus. The sequence continues at coordinate 18,282 of CAUYRT010041545.1, forward strand.
AAATTTCTGTTGTTTAAGCCATGCAATCTATAGTATTTTTTTACCGGCAGCCCACGCTAAGATGCCTAAGATCAATGCAGAGAAGCAAAAGGAGGCTCAGGTTCAGTTCATGGATCAAAAGACATGAAGATAGAATGGTTCCAAGGGCAGATGCCAAGAAAAGTCAAGGAGATTAAGTCACAGAGTGGTAGGTGAGAAATAATAGCCTGGGAAAGTGCAAGAAGAGTTTATGAGAGATTACAGGTAAAACAGGAGGTGTTACAAGAGTTGAGGCACAGAAATCATACTTAATTCTGGAAAATGGGCAGAGTCTGGCCTCAAATTATTTTCAATATGTCATGTTACTCTTGAATCATGATATTATCATCATCAACACCAACATCATAATGCTAACATCTTATGATTATTGAGGACGTTCTATAGTTTAGGTCTGTGCTTCGCATTCTTTTCTTCACAATAATAACATGAAATTTAGATAATATTAATATAAGACTTAGAACATTAATCAAATCCCATTCACTCTGTAGCTTTGAATCCTATCTTTCCCTCATCCTTCTCATCGTTTACAAACATGTCCTTACAGTCTCTAAAACCGTGGGTTCCAAACACTTCTCACCATCTCCGCAGCCATTGCCACCACCCAGGCTGCCCTCATCCCCCCAACTGCCGCCCCAGCCAGATTATTGCAATAATCTCCCCTCTGGTATCCCTGCTTCCATGCTTACCCATCTATGATCCAGTCTCCAAAGAGGGGCATGAGCAGTGTTAAAAAGTTGTATATTAAATAATATCACTCAACTGCTTAAAATCCTTCAATGGCTTCCCATCACTCTTAGACTGAAATTCGAGTTCCTCACTATGATCTACCCCTTACCCACATCTAAAGCCACATTTTAGACCCTACTTTAGAAAAGTCTCATCTGCTGTATTCCCAAGACAGAATGCCTTCTCTCGTCCTTATCATTCAGTTCTCAGCTTGAATGTCCTCTTCTCAGACCAGCCTCCGCTGACAATTCTGGGCAAATAGCCCAGTCATTATTCCACTGCCCTTTCATCAATACGGTTCTCTCTCTCTCTCTCTGAAATTCTTATTATTAATTCCCACCCTCCCAGAATCTAATGAAACTGAGAGTTCCTTTTGTCTTTTGTGCAGTCATATTTCCCCAGTACTGGAGAGGGAGCTCAAGTTGCTTGACTGAAGCTATTCAGTTGCAAAGCAAAAGATCTGGAAGTCAAGCAAGGTTCTGATTGATCACCAAATTTATGCAATTTAAAACCATGCTATAATCCTTTAGGGTGGTTCCCTGTTTCTACACTTCACAAATATCATGTGATGCTGGATCCAAACCTTTAGCATGGGATTCAAGGCTAACTCTAACCTTGTCCTGCCTATCCATCTAGCCTCATTTCTCAGCAGGTCTCTCTTCTCTTTCTCCTCTCTCTGCATGCGCCTATGCACTAGTCATACCACACTCAGAACTTGTGGCTCCTCTAAAGTGCCGCACACTTTCTGATTTGGATGCCCTCACACTCATTCTTCTGCCAGAAATACCATTTTCCCTCTTTCTTAACCGGAATAAATCTTATACACCTTACAATCTCAGCTGAAATCTCCTTTTTTCCCTATCAGGATTGGCTGTGAATCTGATGCTTCTGCAGCAGATGTCTACACGAAGCAGTGCATACCTGCCCTATTTCCAATAGCCAGTGTTCACCTCTCTTTGCCTGAAGGCCTTCTCAGGCTCACTCTCTGCTTGCTCGCATGCAGGTGGAGAATGCTGAGAAGCTAATGGCCTGGCACCCCACCCCAAGGTGTATGTTCTACAGTATTGCCCTGACTTCCCGAGCAGGTATAAACCCAGTGGCTTACAGCAGTACCTTGCTCTAAATTGCATATTTTATTGGCTGCCTTCTCTTCCTTTCTTACTTTTTAATTTTCCAACTGGTGTTTCCTTCCCCTCCAAAGTAAATTATTTTTACTCAAATCCTTGTGTTAGGTCTGTTTGTTAGGGAAACAAAACTAAGAGAGCATCCCATTGCACTTATCACAGTGTGTTTTAATTATTTGTTTGTTTTTGACCTGGCTAGAGAGCTTTCGAGATGGGGTTCATGTTTTCTATATGTATTCTACACACTTAGCAAAAGCATGCACCTAGTAAGCATGCAGTGGGTGTTTGCCAAGTCAGTGAACAGTGCTTAATAGATACCTGCTGAGCTGAACTAGAAAATAGGATTTCTTAATCCAAGAAGGAAGGAGACAGACATTTCTCACATGGATTGGCTTTGGGATGCTTTTCAATTTCTTGCAGGGTTTCTGCAATATAATCCTGTTAGTGGAGTTTTGTAAGATAATTTTTTTCCAACTATGATTTTGCTCATTCCCTTGCACAGATTATCCATATTTTATAATATGTCATCTCTCAGTCTTTTGGGCTGCTCTTTAGAAATGAACAAATATTCTGAGATTAATCTCAGAAAGATCTTTACTTTATAGCATAGCCATCGTTTCAGTGTTGTCAATTTTATACTTCATTTTAATTCTGGGAAATAATGCCTTTTGTTTTATATTTTAATTTTGGCTATTGTCATTCAAATCTATTCATAAAAAAATTTCAGAGTATTGTACAACATGGTGACTATATGTTAACAATGTATTGTATTTTGAAAATCGTTAAGAGTAGATTTTAAGTGTTCTTATCACAAAAGTCTGTGCAGTGATACATATGTTAATTAACTCAATTAAACCATTCCAGAATGTACACATGTTTCAAAACATCATATCGTACATGATAAATATATATAATTTTTATTTGTCAATTAAAATAAATAAAATTGTAAAAAACATTCAAAGGAAATGTATTTTCTTGTTTGTGGTAACAATTTTAGGCCTGTTCTTTCTGGATATTACTAGTCATTAAGCGAAGTAATTACATGTATTTTCAGGATCAATATAACTTCCTTAGAAAAAACTAAAAAATTAAAACCGAAAACTCAAGAAAATACGAAATACATAGCCTCAATATTGTCCATTGGAGCAGAAATAGTCTCAAAATATGCTGTTTGTTCCCCTCTGGTGATAAGCTCAAATTGCTTTCTGTAAGGATTAAACTGTCCGTGCTGGAACAGATTAGCCTGTCTGATTTCCTCTTTTTATCACCATTCACTTTCTCTGGAGAACTGGTCTTTGACTATTTCAGAAATTTGTGGTTTTGTATATATAAGTATTTTTGAAACTTCCAAATAATTTTTTTTTGTATTCGTAACTTCACTTTTGATTTTCAACTGTTGTTTAGTAAATAGTTGCTGTTCTTTTCACCTTCCCCTAATGCAAAGAGAAACATTCTTATTACATTGATGTTGGACTTGACCACGTGCCTTCCGTTGGGATGTGAGTGAATGTGATCTTCCCATGCTCACTCAGGCTTTTCGTGGGCTTCTGTGGTTTGGCTCACTTGGTCTTTTTCACTACTGCCTCTGTGTGGGAAGGTGAGAAGGGCATGCCCTACGGGGATGCTGCCCTTGAACCTGAGTCCCAGAGTGACAGACAAAGGGAGTTGACTAAACATAACCTTCAGCCTGAAGCGGAGCTACAGCTACGATAGCCCATCCATAAATCTGTGAAAGAGAACTTCGTTTTGTCGGCAGCCATTGAAATGTTTCTGGGGTTGTCTTATGTGCAACATTATCATCCCCAAAGGTTAAAAATAGAGAACATCTCTGCGCAAATAAATGAAGCAATTAAAATTTTAATATTCAAAAGTTGGCTTCATATTTGTCAACAGTTTATTGTCTATATTCACTAGGAACAGTGGAATTCAAGAACTGATCCATAAAACCGTAGTAAACATACTTAGAGCACTTTGAAAAATGTCTTAATATCAGTGAGCTTTCATTTTGTATTTCTTCCTTTCTGAAGTCTGAGTTATATTTGTTTGCTTATACATTCTAATATCTCCAAATAAAGCTAAATAATTTTTGACAAAATATCACAGTTTAAAAAAATTACCTCTTTAGCAGTTTTCATCAGAATGGCTGTTTTTATCAGAAATGATGAGACTAATTTGAGCATTGGTGTATGAGTGTAGGCTATATGCTGTGGGAGGGAGTGGAAAATTCACCTTTCCTCATATTCATAGCATTTTTACTGTGACTGACACATGGTAGGTGATTTATAAGCATTTGATTAAATTTAACTGCAGTGTCTTGATGCTATTCTATCCTGTGGTGGTTAAATGTCAGAGATCGGGGAGGCGGCATGGCAGAAAATTCAGCTACAGGGTTTCCAGACAACAGCCCTATGAGTTTGCTGTGCTTTCCTTGTCATATGTTGAAAATTATTATTCAGGCTTTATTTATTCATAAAACAAATATATATATTGATCATCAATATGGCCTGGGTATCTATGTTCCCTCCCCCAAAGAATTCACAGCCTAGTTGAACAGAAAATGCAAATGTGAATCTGGGAGAAAGGTAAGGGATGATCACTGAGGAGAGCATGTTTTGTTTCCTTTCTGTGTTAGGAAAGGAAATCAATGGCATGGCAATTATGTTTCTCTTTGGGGAAGATGAACTTCAAACATGTAGCTTGATTTTGCCTAAGCTAATTCTACTCTTAATTTTCTGCCTTACTGCTTGAAATCTAACTGTTGCAGGCATTGACTCAATTTCCATGTATTAATTCTAAATTGATAAGTAGTTAGAGATAAAGTAATACATTATATTTATAAGCCCCTTTGTTAGGAGATTTAAAGGACTTATACCTCTTTGTAAAAATTTCAGAATATTATGGGGGTACAAATGTTTTGGTTATATGGATTGCTTTTGTACTGCTTGAGTCAGTTTTAAGTGTGCCCGTCACCCAGATAGTGTACATTGTACCTGTTAGGTATGATTTTACCCATCCCTTCCTCTTGCTTCCCACCTATCTGACTTTCGTTGAGTTTTACTTCCATCTGGCACACGAGTGCTCATTGGTTAGTTCCGATTTAATAATAAGTACATGTGGTGTTTGTTTTTCCATTCTTGTGATAGTTTACTTAGAAGAATGGTCTCCAGCTCCATCCAGGATGTATAGCAGCACAAGTCACAATTGCAAAGACGGGGAGACAACCCAAGTGTCCATCAATACATGAGTGGATTAAGAAAATGTGGTATATGTATGCCATGGAGTCCAACTCAGCCACAAAAAAAAAAAAAAAAGAAAAAAAAAAGATGAACTAACTACCTATTGTATTATCCTGTATGGAGTTGGAAACCACTCTTCTGAAATATCACAAGAATGGAAAAACAAGCACCACATGTACTCACCATCAAATTGGTACTAATTGATCAACACTAATGTGCATATATGGGAAGTATCATTTACAGGGTGTTGGGTAGGTAGGAGAGGGGAGGAGTGGATGGGTAAATCCACACCTAATGTATGCGGTCCACACTGCCTGGAGGATGGGCTGGCCTGTGGGGCAGTGCAAAGGCAATTTACGTAACCAAAGCATTTTTACCCCTGTAATACTCTGAAATAAAAAGTAAAAAAAAAAACATAAGCATTAAATCAAAAAAGTACAAAATACTGCTCAAATAAATTAAACTTCTTTAATTTCTAAATAAGTGGAAAGACATCCCATATTCATGAATTGAAAGATATAATCTTTTGAAGATGGCAGTACTACTGTAAACAATATAGAGATTCAATGCATCCTTGTCAAAATCCCAAAAGCATTTTTGCAGAAAATGTAAAAACACATCCTAGAATTCATATGGAATCTCAAGGAACCAAACACCAAAGCCATCTTAAAAAAGAAGAACAAATTTGGAGGTCTCACAATTCTTGATTTCAAAACCGAAAACAAAGCTAAATCAAACATGGGAATGAATTCCCTTCCTCCTAGAACATTGTCTTGAGGTAAATATATGATCCAATTCTGTCTAAGAGTCTTAATAGAAAGTCTCCTGCCAACTCTCTAGAAAAGATTTCCATCACAAATAGAAAAAAAAAATGTCACAGGAAAAAAGAATCCTTTTTTTTTTTCCTTTTTCTCTGAACAGAGTTGCGTGAAGACACGATGTGGGAGCTACAACAGCCCTCTTGCAACGTTAGACGGTTGAGCGGCAATTCTCCACGGTGTATCTATTCTTCTTGAGAAAGGTTTTGTTCCAGATTATCTTTTGAAGGATGATTGTATGGCAAACCGTCTTAAAATACGGAAATAGTGTTTTTCTTAGGGCTGAAGGCAAATATATTTTCTGACCAAGGTAATAAAGAATGGCTCCCTCCAGTGCAAAAGTTGGGCAGATTTGCTAACAGTCCCTTTATTAAATTGGAGATTTCCCAGCTTGGGGGTCCCCAGCTGTGACACAAACTGAGTGTGTGTGCAGCGCCCTTCTGAGCTGTGTGCGCAGCCTGTGGGGCTTGCTGGGCAAGGGGAACCAACGCAAGCATCTGGCCCAGGAATCTCATGTCTTCTGCTGACATTTATGAAGCTCAGACCCTTCACAGTTCTTGACAAAGACAAGTTTAAATACAAAAGCCAACCTCCTGAAAACAATATGGCAGAAGACAGTAACTTCCTGCCAAGCCACTGCACCGAAATCAGAATATCCGCCTCCAGATTCTTACTACGTGATTTTTTAAAAAGAACCAACCAACCTAACAAACAAACAAAAAACCCACCATTATTCAGACATCTGTTCATTAAACAAGTGTTTATTGAAGACTACTGTTGTTCTTGGCAATGGGAATGAATATAGCTGTACAAATGTCTGATTGAGACATTTCTCTTGTGGAACTTACATTCTAGTGAGAGAGACAAGGTAAAAACAATATTTAAATAGAAAAATACAATAACAAAGTAATGGCAGCTTGATATTACTGCTAAGAAGAAAAAAGAAACCCAGCAAAATACTTTAAACATAAAAAGTAACGAGGGGATTCCCTTTTAGGTAGAGTAGCCAAGAAATGTTGACATTTAAGTGCTGACTTAAAAGGTAAGAATGAGACAGGGATGAGGAAAGCTAGGAAAGAAAATTCTGGATGCAATAAACAAATAAGCAGGCCTGGAAAGAGTGCTTGGAGGGCAAGGTAGCTAGAAGATAGTAAGGAAGGGAAGAACGGGGTGAGCAAACCTTAGAGAGATGGAAAGAGCCAGTTCATGAAGAAATTTGTTGGGTATGAAAAGGGATTTAGATTTTATTCCAATAACAACAGAAAAATCAGTGAATAGTTTTATTTTATGTATTGATGTGATCCAATTTACATTCCTGAGAAGTGATTCTTGCTGCTCTGAAGTGAATTTACTTAGTCCTGTTGTATTCCTGTAATAATAGAGGAGGTCACATATGATGATATCTTAGACTGAGCTTGGGGTTATGAGGATGGAGCAAAATGTATATATTGGAAACTTTAACATCTTTGTTAATGGATCAAAAATGGTTAATGAGGGAAAGGTGGGTATTGGGAATGATCTGTATATTTTAATATTGGACAAGCAACTGAGTAATGGTGAGGGAACAAGGATGGGGGTAAAATCTTTGGAAAAATATCAAAAGTTCCATTTTCAATGTATTAATTTTAAGGTAGCCATGTAATATCCAAAGGAATATCTCAACAAAGTAGACAGATATTATAATTAACTTCTGGAGAGAAATCTGGACTGAAGAGATAAATTTTATATATGTATATCAGAAAATACCTACATTAAACACTATGGAATTTAATGAGATTCCATAGAGAGATATTTAAGTTTCAGAAGAAAAGATACAGTAGGACTGAGGTTTGAGGCAAGGAAATAATTTAAATGAGGGTAACAGATCAGTTATGATCAGTAAAAGTATCCCTGATTCAAACTGATTAAGAAGAAAATGTGTTAAGCAACATATAAGTAAATCTAGAGGTAAGATGTACTTGAGGGTTTGTGGATTTCCCATGTCAATAATACTGACAACCCTTAATGGTAGGTGTTATTGTTTACTCACTTTACAGATAACAGAACTTTTATCATCATAGAGAAAAAGCAACTTGCTTGAGCTTCAAAATTAGTAAGTAAAGGAGTCACTATTAAAGTCTGGCTCATTTCTATCACACCACTTTATCTCTGATACACAATATATTTTAATCCTCTTGATTATGACATTTACAAACCTATAAGTTAGGAGGTTAAGTCTAGTTAGTCACTTTGTTTTTTACCAATGAGAAATGTGAGCCTCAAAATACTTGATCAATTATGCACGGTTACACTGCTAAGTGGCTGAGTCAGGGCTAGAGCTCCACTGTGAACCCCTGCACTGGCACCACATCTCTCCCTGGACCCCGTGATATCAGGTCACCTGTCTAGCCATGCCCCCCTTTGAAAAGAAGGTTTATATTTCTTTATTTGTTTTATTAAGTTATTATTTAAAAAATAGTGTTGACCCTAGTTTCTCACTTTGGCAGTACTTTGCCTCCTTGATCTTCCACCAAAACCCAAAAAAGCAGTGATGATTTGCGCAGCATTCTCAGCACCTGCGCAGCACAGTCTCTCAGTGCGCCAGCGTCACCTGATCTGGCTACTTACAGTGATGTGCCGGGCCAGCCCTGAGTTCAGGAGCAGCATCCATATTATTTTTATAATGGAGTATGACACACAATTTTAAAGGGAAATAAAATTAAGAAATGTAAGCATATATTTATGTCTTATTTCCATATTCAGAAATTAATGTCTCACTTCGTTAGATCTTTAATTAGATCATTAATATGTTAATTGGTTATGTGCATGTATACCAATGACCTTGAGTTTTCCTTTAGCCATCTTTCCTTTTAGTCTAAACCATATAAAAATATTCATAAACTCCTACCAGTGATTCATTATATATCAAATAATAATAATGTAAATGAATGACAATGAATAGTACATTTTTCATTAAATCCGTCAGCCAGTTCTCATTCATCTTACAGCTCAATTTCATTCTACACACAATGATATCTTGCATGTCCTAGGCATATGGATCTTTACTTATTTCCAAGACTATTTCAATATTCTTTTCCTCTTTATACAGATAATTTGTGGAAATTAACTTCTTCAGATTTTATACGGCAATTTATATGTCAGAAAGTTTTATAGTAAGCCTAAATCCTCTGGATAAGGCTCAAGATATATAGAATTTTTGTTACAAAGGCATGAATAATCAGTGACAGAAAAATATATGTATACATATAAAACATGAATACATATATTGCATGTGACCATTTATATATCCTTGGAGAGAACATGTGTGGCAATACATTTTCTCTCAAGATTAACAGTTTTGCATTAATATATAATATTTTTCTACTTCTGCAAGTCTAAAATTTGCATTACAATGAAATTTCCGTTTTCATTTACCTTTTTCCATGACATGAAACATCAAAATCAAAAGAAGAAAAACAAGATGCCTACATATACTTCTAAACAGACTTAAGATTTTTGCTTTTTTAATTCTCCAACTTTTCCTAATTCCTTCATACTTGGAAATCCTGTCACATCCTTCCTTGTCGCACAACTGGGATTTACATTCTTCCTCCAAAAACACCACCACAAGTGAAAACACTGTTTCTGGTTCCAAATGCATATTCAATAGCTGCCGAGAAAATTAGAAACGCGAACTCATTTAATGAGTCTTAACAAATCCGTACTTGAGCTGCGTAGCGTAAAAACTTCAGAAAATTCCAAACTATAAATTTTTGCAAAGATAACAGTGAGCCAAACCTTAATTTATTTAAAGGAGGGGAGAATGGGGCAGTCATTCCTTAATCTTCCTGAGGAAAGGACAAATGCCAGAGCAAAGTACATATTTATTAAACGTTTTGTCCTTTCGGAACATTCTATTCAAAGTTGTCCTTTATCTGACAGTTCAAATACCCTTCCAATGAATTTAAATTGCTTTCAAACATTAAAAATTTCCTCTCATTATATATTTTCTTTGACAAAATTAGCAGCCAGTGAATTAGCAAAAGGTCAGTTCCAATAGGTGTGTCCGGTGTGTAAGATTCAAGTAAATGTGCCTAGTTAGGAGCCTTGAGGTTCAAGCCATGCAAACGAACCACTCCAACCCAGTGCGGGAAGAGCAAAGCTGCAGTCACTTCAATTCACTGCAGTCATGTAGACCCAGCCTCATTTTAAATTTCCTCAAGTGCTTTCACCACTTTGGTTTGGCAAATTGACAACCCAGAATAGACACTGTATTGATTTGTGTCTTCTCGGTGGTGCAGGTGGAACCAGGATATGAAAGGAGGCCCTTGAAATTAGTGTACTGGCGCTCATCCATTCCTGGTGTATTTTTCCTCTCTATACATCTCTTTTTGATCAGGAAAATATCTAACTGGGTGCTTTGTATGAGGTCATTAACAAAGTAATGCCCCTTGTTTTCTAATTTTTTCAGTGGGCCATTAGAGTAAGAAGAACCTTAATTTCCTTTTATAGTTTTAAGATAACAGTAAAACCTGACTTATGATTCATGGAAGACATTATTTGCCACCTTTAGATTGTAATGATTTTGCGTTTGGTAATTATGAGCACAAATAGAAGCAAAAAGCCATCATAATTAAGTTCCAACAGCACATTTCCATGTAAGAGAATGTGATCGGCGTAGCTATCTCCCCGCTAGTAAGAACTGTTAAGTTGTAGATATTTTTAGTGTTAGAGAGTAAATCATTTTTTTGTTAATACGCAAAATGAAGCATGAATAGTGAAATACATTTAAAATAGGAAGCCCTGGGAATGAGGCCTACAGGCCATTTTATAAGCTATTTAACCTGGTACAGTTACTCAGTGTTTCCAAGCTTTATTTTTTTTACCTATGTAGTGAAAATAACACTGATTTCAGAGGATTATACAACATAATGTTTATGAAAATTATTTGTGAAATTATTAAGTATTATGCAGATATTAAATATTGATTTTTATAAGCAAGTGTTTTCATATTCTCTCATATTATACAGGATTATATGATAATAAATGTTATTGATTATTCAGTGATTATTAGATGCTACTTGTTATTCTAAGCACTTAGCATGAATTAACCTATTTAAGCATTACAATAACCTCATGAGATATTTATTGTAGTTATCCCACTTTATAGGTAAGGAAATTGAAACACAGAGCAGTTAAGTAATATCACGCATCCATTTAACAATGTGGCCAAGATTCAAATCTAAGGCAATCTATGTCCAGGGTCCCTGCTGTTAATCCAATTATCACCCTTTAATGCTTTTCTATAATATAATGATTTACAAAACAAAATTTTATTTTCAAAAATGAACAAAGTTTTTGCATTTTTTCTCTTGTATATTTCATATGATTAAAAACAAAACCCAACCTAAGACTGAAGCCCTCTTGTTACTTAGTAACTCCAAGGCTCCAAGCAGTATTGCAATTTTCATTAGAGTTTCAACACAGAGTCATTGTTATTGTTCATGAAGAACAGGAAATTCCTTTTTTAATGTATGGAGGTAATATATGAAGTAAAATATAAACATTTCCCATAGCAAATGAGAAAGCTATTTGTGGACTGATAACTAAACAACATTCAGGGGAGACGTGAAACAAAGAAGGATGGAAGCAGAGGGTACACCATCTACACGCGGGAAAATACCCATGTCGACATTTCTCTTTTGTCATTTCTGGTAAATAAATGATCCACAATTTATTTATAATTAAATCCACAATTTCCACAGATAATGGAAAACATTAGCAAAAGACTAATCTTTTCCATGTGTGGGGAAACTTGTGGCTTCTAACTCCTTTTTCATTACTTTACCATTACTTTCTTTTTCCTTAGACTTTTCGTTTTGAGATTTTTATTAGTAAAAGTATATGTAGACATCAACACTGGATATAAAGAAAATCTATTCTTGTAAGTTTTTTATGAAATAAAAGAAAGAAAATTTCATTCCATTTTTGCAAAAGGAAAATCTAGGGTAAATTCCTTTTCTAGGAAAATCTAACTGTAATTAATTTCTTATTTTAGTAATAAAAACTCTGATCTATATCATTGCAGTTAAATGTGTTTTGCTCTTATACAGTTTTAATAGAATCTACGAAAATATTTGTGGAGAGATATTTCACATATATACCAACATGTAGAAAATTACAAAAGTATAAATTTTCTAAATACTACTTTTGGGAGCTTAGTCTATAGAAATAATGAGATAGGCTGGGTGTGGTGGCTCACGGCTGTAGTCCCAGCACTTTGGGAGGCCTAGGCTGGAGAATCACTTGAGGCCAAAACCAGTCTGGGCAACAGTGAGACCCTGTTTCTACAAAATTAAAAAAATTTAGCCAGGCCCGGTGGCCCCAGCCTGTAGTCCCAGTTTCTGGGGGGGCTGAGGCAGGAGGATTGCTTGAGCTTCGGAGTTTAATGTAGGAGTGAACCATCATTACACCACTGCACTCTAGCCTGGGAAACACAGTGAAAAGCTTTCTCAATTACAAAAAAAAAGAAAAAAAGAGAGAGAGAGAGAGAAAATATACATATAAAAATAATTTTTACTGTTTACCAAACACTATTCTGTTTTTTTCTGGCATTCTTTTACTTTATCCATGCCTCAACTCTATGTCTTCCATGGAACTTAGGAACCAGGCCTCAAAGCAGCGGGCAAAGCTTCATCTGTATCTACAGCCTTTGCAGCCCCTCCCCACCTCTCACATCACCGCCTGAGACTTCCCCCAATTCCCAGGAGAAAAATTGTCTTCCAAGAAACTGGTCCCTGGTGCCAAAAAGGTTGGGGACCACTGTAGTAAGACAAATTTTATTTTTTAAATGTCTACACAAGGTATATTAAAAATGTCAAATATATCATTGAAATATTTATAGTAATTATTTTCTAGTAGTGAGATTACTTATGAATTTAACTTTGTGCTGAATTTCTTGGAGAGACTAATTTTGTAAAGTGTCAATATTGCACATTGAATAAGTATACCAGCTCTGGAGTCAGATGCCTGGGATGATACATCAATTTCATCTTTTGGGTTTTGATGGGTAAGTGGAGAGTTACTTTACTAAATTCTCTAAGCCTAAACCTCATTTTCTATAAGATGGGGATATCAAAAATATCTAGTTAATAGATTTACATTAAGGATTAAATGGCTATCCAAGTAAAGGTCTATTAACTCATACGGGTCGATAATTACTAGCTATTTCTTAACTATGCCATGGGGTAAAATGCTTTTTTTATGTCTTTGTTTTCTGATTTTGCTACAATAAACATTCTTATTTTAAAGTGAAAAAAATCAGGACTTATCATCTTGATTTTTAAAATGCTTTGCCAACACCTGCACCAACAATAAGAAATATCATTTCTTAGCTATGAATCAGTGTTATCTTGGATAGAGGTTTCTAATAGACTGCCACAGACTTCGTCTCCTCTGATCATTGTTATTGATGAATTAGAGTAGGCAATTGATTATTAATAACATATGCTTCTCAGGTTTGCAGATGACAGACATCTAGTTAAAACCATCATTATTACATCTGATTGCTGAATCAGAAATCAGAATAAATTTGACAGGCAATATCAGCTGAAGCCAAATGATGACATTTAATAAGGATAAATGCAAATTTCTGGATGTAATTTCTAGAAATCAATAACAAAAGTTAGAGGGTGGAGGAAACTTGGCTTGAAAACAGTTCATGTGCCAAAGATCTTGGGATTTTCAGTTAATCAAAGAAACTAATATGACAAGCTAGCAGAAGCTAATTTAATCCTAGGCAACATTAATAGAGTTACAGTGTGCTTATCATGGGAATTGACAGGCCCACTGTACTCTGTACTGTCAAAATGAATTTGGAACACTGATTAATTTTGTATATTAAAATTTAGGAAGAGCAATGAAAACTAGAGACCATAATAAGAAAGTTAAAGATGAGGATGGGTATGTAATTTGAAGTGTATAAGCACTCTTGAAGGGTCTGTGTATGTTTAGGTGAGCTTGAGTTCCAGGACACCATATTCTCCTGATTATCCTATTTTACTGGTTTATTTTTCCAAGTCTCATTTGCTTATCTAAGCATTGGAGTGTGGTAATGCTCAGTCTTAACCTTTTGGCTTTTTTTCCTCTGTTGACACTAACTTCCTTGATGATCTCATCCAGCATCGTAGCTTTAAATGCTGTCTTTATGATTATGACTCACAAATCTGTGTCTTCAGTATGAATTTCTTTGCTGAACTTTATTCTGGAATACCTAGCCACTTTCTGGACATCTCTCTTTGGAAGTCTAATCATCTTAAAAATTAATCAGTCTTTCATTTCTCACCTGGATAAATGCAAGGGACTGGATTCCCTGCTTTGGTTTTTGCCCGACATCAGCCAATTCTCAACACAATGGTCAGAGTAGTATTTTTTAAAAAGTCAGCTTCCTCATGTATGTATGGACATTAATTATACGTGCATATATAATTATATATAATTATATTAAGAGCTGACCAACTAGTAAAAATAAACCATTCCCAAAGTAAATTCTCCTTCACTGTAAATGTGCAAATTGAGGCTGAGTAAACATATCTTAATGACGAGATTCCTTCTCTGAATGAGCTGCTATTAAAAATGAATAGGAAATTAACATCCAGTTATGAAATTCTAATATTTAAGTTAATGTGAAAAGTTACTATACGCCTTTAGCATCCATAAAAGGAAAAAGTAGTCAATCTTCTAAACAAAAATATTTTTTGAGTTCCTATACTGTGTTCTGTGTTCTCTAAAAATAAATGTTCAAGCCCTAACCCTCAGTACCAATGAATGTGACCTCATTTGGAAATAAGATCATACTGGATTAGAGTGGGCCCTAATCTAATGACTGATATCCTTTAAAAACAGGGAAATTTGGACACAGAGACACACAGGGAGAATGTCATTTGATGACAGAGGCAGAGATTGGAGTAATGAATCGACAAGCCAAAGAAAAACAAGAATTGTTGGCAACCATCTAAAACTGTAAAGAGGTAAGGAAGATTCCTCCCCTAGGTTTTTCATGGCCATACAGACATCTTGATATTGGACTTCTAGAATCCAGAACTGTGAGACAATAAATTCATATTGTTTTATGCTATCTAATTTGTAATAATTTGTTACAGCTGCCCTAAGAAACTAATACAACCAGGTATTGGCAATAAAGTAGTAAATTGTCCTAGTCACTAACCTGAGAGTCTAGTGGGAGAATCCATCAACGGTGTAATTATAAATAAGTGAATAATGATAATCATGCAACTGTGCTATGAAGATACACAGGATTCATGAGATTGTATACAAGGAGATAGTCAGGGAGGGCTTTCCTGAAGTGAAGCACTGGGCAGGTTCTAGCTTATTTATTAAGCTTAGTAGGGCATTAGGCACAGGAATAGATACCCAGCAATTGCTTAAATGGGTGCTGAATGAACCATGTAAAGTATGGAGTAAGTATAAGGCAAACTGGAGGTAGGAGGACATTCTAGACAGAAAAAAAATCATACAACAGGCAAAATTACGTTTAGCATAAAATGAAGAAAAATTTGAACACATATAGTAAAAATACAACTATTAGATTAAAGTTTGCATTTTATTGTTTATTGGCTGCAAAATTTATGAGTTTCCAACATTTGGTCTAAAACTACTAGTGATCACTCCCTTACATCCATTCATTCCCTCTATCCCCTATTTCTTCTTCCTAATAGAATTCTAATTTTGATCAAATATCCAATCATACAACATATGACTTATAAGTCTCAAAAAAAAAAAGAAAAAGAAAATACTTGTCTCCTACTTTCAAGAACAGATTTTGATAAAACAACATCATCATATTCCCTTGCAAATAACTGGTTTAGAAACCAAAATTTAGGTTCACAATAAGTCCACAGGACTAGTATCAAGGGATATATACATATGACCTAATTTGGCTCAATTACACTGGAGTGAAAAACTGTATCTCATATTCTGGGAGAGATATTTTTCAGTCTTCTGGGTGATATTGGAAAATGAAATGATAAGTTTGAAGCATATCATTTGGCACACTTGATAATTTCCTTTTCTTTGAAGTATTAATAAGAGCTCAATAAATGGAAAAAGATATTGCTATTGGAACTAAAATGAATCAATTTACCATTGATTTTAGCAACATGAAAATTCTTGCTAATCTTCATAAGAACAAGATCAATGGCGTGGGTGTGTTGAGTCAACACTGTGACTGGGGTGGACACAAGAGAATATTAAAGAGATAGAAATGAAATGTACTAAATTTTCTTTTGATAAGATTTACCATCCAAAAGTGCAGACAAGCAGCAGTAATGGGACAAGAGAGTCTTTTGTTATTTTTGGTAATTAACAAGAGCAATAATATCATATTTGTACACTGATCAGAACGTTGCTGTAGGATGGGGAGAAAATCCTCCTTGGTACAGAAGAGGACGAGTGGAGTGCTGGAGCAGTAACCAGGGGAGGCAGGAGGGGAAGAGGCCAAGTGAACAATTGTAGCAGGTAGACCTTGAGGGAGACCCCTTCTAATCCCGTCATTCCACCCCACCCCCAACAAGATAATACTATATTCACCATTAAAAAAAAGAAATAGGATGGGGTGGGCAATGTTAGAGCTTTGAAAAGATAGAAAGGTGTTAGATTCTGGATTCTGATCTCCAGAAAGATTAAAGTGGGTAGATCAAAGGTGGGTTACTTGAAATTATGAGGCAATTACAGATATTGGTAATGACAATGTTTGTGACATGACCATGGTGTGGATGTTTGGATTAAAAAGAGAGAGAGAGAGAGAGAGAAACCTTCATCTCGGATTATTGGAGAAGTCAAGGAAATGAGAGGCCTGGGTGTTAGAAGAATCTTCCATATGAATATATAACTCATCAAGAATGATGACAGAAACAAAATATTGCTGAACAGACGTGGAGGTGCAGCTAAAATCCTCAAGGAACAAGTGAGTAGCACGGTGGCTGGGGGCGGCTCTAATAATAATGACATTCAAATCTAAGGGAGTTTTACAAAGGCGGGAGAGAGGAGAAAGAAGGTCACTTAGCCTACCTCCTGGCCCAGTGGAATTAGTATGAAGTTTCTGGAAGAGAAATTAACTCCACTGGTGAAGACTACAGGAGAAGCAATGTTCTCAGGGCACAGTAGCCTTCGGTGCAAGAAGCTAAATGGCATATATAGAGGAAAGGCTGAGTTTAGAGAAATTATGCTAATAAGTGATCTTGAATCCGAGAAGTCCAGTAAAAGAATATTTGGCAGTCAGGGGGATTGATGTTTGGCATATGAGGCACCTGAGAGTCCTGGGCCTTGGTAGTAATTAATGGAATCAGAAAACTAATGTGATTAGGGTAATCTTTTAGAGTAATCCTGGAGATCTCAAAGGATATGGTCGTGAGCAGGAGGGAAGGGGCTTGTAGGATTCACGGTGTCCCTCCTTCACCCCAGTCATGGGGAGAATTGGTCTGACCTGGAGCAGAAGGAGCCTCCTGTTCCCCTTAATTCCTGCCGGTGGATCTGTGGGGTCTGGGAGAGGCGGTTTTATCTGGAACTCCAGACACTGTGGGGCTCCCTTATCACCCCTTGATTATCACGAGCTCTGGGACCCCTGCCGCTTTCCTGCTTCTGCATGTGCGGAAACCAGACAAGGCACACTCTTACAGAAGAGAGTGTAGAACACTTCTGAAGTATGAGGAAGTGTTCTACACTGAACAGCTCAGAACACTGAGCTGTTCTGAAGAACAGCTTCTGGAAGTATGAGGATGTGGGTCATTCATTTCATTCATTCATTCATTTCTAAAACTTTATGTGCCTCAAAGTCAGTGCCTGATAAAATATATGTTGGATTCCCTTTGCTGATGTAGCATCCCCAGTCTCTACTTAGCATCATTCGCATTTGAGTCGGAAAGGTCATTTATGTCCACAGGACTGTCAGTAGCAAACTGCCAACACGATAGATGTCTAGTTGTAGATGAACTATTAGAAAACCAACAAAAATTATATTTTGTATAGAACAACAGATTTTAAAGTAGCTCTTTTTAAAGAGATACGTGGAAAGATCAAATGGACATTTTTGAAATCTATATAGGTTTCTTAGGGAGTGTAAGATATAGAAATTTTTCTTCAGTCCCTTTTTTCCCAGGAACTAGGACTTCCTGAGGTGATACGCACATAGGAAATGATTGAGCAGTAACTATAGTGTAAGTTAAATTGAACCTACTGGTTTACAGAACAAGGTATGCCAGATTATTAGCATCACTGACGGAGACCAAAACATACCTGTCTTCATCATTTCTTCCAGCATTATGGTTTACTTTATCACTTTACACTCAATACTTGAAGGCCGACAGACACTACTATTGAATAATAAGCTTTCAAAAGCCATCCTCTTTAGCTCCACAATATTTTACTGAGAATATTAATGTGTGCATAACCCTAATTTTTGATGCTTTACTGTTTTACTTGGTTAGCACAGCAGATTGCATGAAGTTAAAAATGGAACAAGGGATTAGTTTGGACAAACACCCTAAATTATGTAATTAAAAGATTCTTCTGGAGATTAGCTTCAAAAATATTTTGGTGTCTGGTGGTTAATACTCCCTTTAAAACAGGCTTTAAAAGTAACTTGTGATCTGCATAGTCTATTTTGTAATACAAACATGAAATTAAAGTAATAAAAATCTTAGTAAATTATGCCAGACTGGACTGTTACATTCCAATAATGCCAATAATATACATAACATAATAGCATCTGAAATTTGCAGTCCCCTTATATGGGCCAGGAACTAAGTTGTATATAAAGAGTTTATCTCTTAATTCTCACAACATTTCTGTGAGGTAGATACTATTATTATTCCCAGAGTATTGACAAAAATAGAAAAATAAAAAATAAAAAAAACTCGACACTAAGAAAAGTGAGGTAACTTGACTGTGGTTACTCAGCTAAATTGTAGTGTAACTAGAACTCTCCAGCAGTCTGCGTCTCTTAGTTATGATACATTATATTGTGTTTTTGATGATGTGATGCATACTTAAAAGGAGTTTCTAAAATGGTCACTTTCGATCTTTCCTAATATAAAAGTTATTTAAAAGAAGAAGATAATACCAACTTTTAATAGTTCTCATTTCTTTTTCACTTTCACATTTTCTGTATTTTGTCAGTCAGAGTAAGAATGAATAATTTAAAACCTCCATCCCCAGCAGAGCCTTATCTAGTTCCACTGACATTCTATAAACAACTAGGTACATTGTAGGAAAAAAAATCTTATTTTTAAATACAAAAAATAAATATAAAAAAATTGGGGCTTGGAAAAAATAGTAAGTGATATTATCTTTGACCTAAATTTTGTAATTCTATGTTTGTACCATCATTTAGAAGCTATTAATATAATAAAATGCTAGTGTAATCTTTAATTATTTTAAGTTGCTTGCTATGTTCACAGTATTTACTATACTTTCCTTATAGTTGTGGCCAAATGTGTATCTCAAGATTGGAAATGGCCAATATCAGAATAAAAAGCCATCCATTTGAACAGTGTTTTGTCAAGGATCTAAGTATACCTTTCAATACCTGAAAACTTTTATAAATTATAATATTAGGAAAGTGTATCTGGTACACTATTTCAATTTTGTTTTATTTCTAATATTTACTTGAACATTAAGTAAGGAAGTCTGGCAAACATTATATATAGTTTAAAGTATGTTAAGCATGTGTTTATAAGTATGCATGTGCATGCATGCATTTATATACATGTTCATATTTATAGTGTCTGCCAAAGGATTAATAAGCAGAGCTAGGATGATTAAGAAATTCTCTCAAGATCAGGAATCAGGTATTACTTATGCCAACCCAACTTACTGATGATAATGGCCTGTCTTTGATATAATTCTAAAAGAGATACTAAGATGAGACCAGGTCTTAAGGGAAAAAGACCTCCATGGGGAGGGGAGGAACATAATAGCATGTATTAATTAGCATGCAACTTTTATTATTTTAATACTGTAGCACAAACCTTGCTGATATATCAACTTGCTTTTCATCATACACATGAACAGAACCTTTGATAAAAGTCTATGTGGACTCTATTTCTGTGAAACATATAACAGCAATGTACAGAAAGCAGATTCTTAATATACATATTTTTAAATAAAGCAATGGACATCAGAAAACTTCAGACATATAACAGCATTTTCTGTACTCCCTTTTTAATTGTCTTGTAAAATCATGCATTTAAAGAAGAAATACAAAATAGATTTTTGATTCATTTTCTTATATATAGCTCTCATCTCAAACTATTAAATCTAAAAGCATGCTGAAAAACCTTGAGTGCATGTATTACTCTGAAAATGGTTGCTGAAATTTGCATTTGATTATGCTAAAATGGATGTTATGGCTAGTTTTGTGCACTCACTGCAGAATTTCGGTTTTAAGAACTGTTTTAATGTATCCACATGCCCTAAAGCTAAGCCAAGGAAGTAAGAAATATGTAGAGGAAACGTGGTGTAGGTATTTTATTTAAAAATTTCCCACTGCTTTAAAACTATTTTGCTGGAGCAATTACAAAATTGCAAGTATTTCATTCTTTGACACTCAACTTTAATCCATATAAAATATTTAATGTCAACCATACTGCATTTTGAATTTCTTATCAGTTAAGTAAGTGAAGTATTGTAGGTAAATTGCTCATCTTAATTAGTTTGGAGCTTGATTCAAAGTAACAAATTAAACAGAGAATATGTACATGATTTTAAAAAGTGTCAAGCCTTTTACTAATATAACATTTTATAATACTTTAAAATATTTCTCTCTCCTTTACTTATGATTATTTAGTGCTATTAGTATGGAGTATTTTATGAGTTCTCAGAACACAGTATAATTTCCTTTTTTAATAAAAATGGAATTACTAAACATAGCACAATTTAAACATCATTATTTCCAGTAACACTGATTTCAGCTGGTAATAGGTTTCCTGCACTGTTTTTTAAATGACTAATTCTCTTTTCTATAGAGATATGCATGACATATGCCCCCCAAAAAGCAAAACTTCTAAATTTTTATCACTGCAAACTATGGTGCTTTCTTCAATTAGCATATTTCAAATAGTAGTCTCAGGGCTTCTCTTTTTACAAAATAGTTAAAATATCATATGTCTCTCACTATAAGGGAGAGATATTAAAATTTAAACATAACAAAATTTAGAAACAAAATTTAATTAAGAGGAAGAAGAAATTGTATTTTGCTATCTATATTCTTTCCAAATATGATATTCTCTGCTCACTATTAATATTTACCATTTATACATAAATTATGTTTATTAAAATATTTATTTTATATAAAGATTCATATTCTTATAAAATACACTCTATGGACATCCACCTAAATTATAGGATTAAGTTTCTGTGGAGCACACAGTGCCTACCCCCCAAAATATCATTTGCTTTTTGGAAAGGAAAAGACCTCTGAATGCCTGCAGAATTTTGCCATTTCAAGCAGGTATCTTTGTACTATGCTTACAATGTTATTTTTCAAGTGGATATTTGGTAAATCCCCTAAGGAAGTCTTGTACATAGTACTTTTAATAGGCAAGAGTTTATAAGATCAAAGTATGTAGTGATGTTTGCAGTAAGGATGTGTCTTGCATAGTAATGGTTTGCTTTCAGTCAGTTATTTATTTCTCTTTTCATTTTGCCTAAGGTTATTAGTTATTCATGCTTCCATCAGTAAAAATTAATCAAAAGTACATTTTGAATTGCTCCTGTAAATGCATGATTTTACTAGGCAATAACTAAAAAGATAGTAGGAAAAGATGCAATTTTAATGTATGTATAGTTTTTTTCTGAATTCAAATGGTTAATGTAAAGAAAAACATGTATTGAGAATCTACTATTTGTCATGCATTATGGTTTGAAAATGGCAAAGCTTCCATAAGCATGGCTAACTACAGAAAAAAACTAGAGCTTTAACGGAGGGAAAAAAAAAAAACCCTTCCATTTCACTGTGCTTTTTACACAATTCAATTCTTTATTAAAACTATTAAACAGTTTATTCAGTTTTTCTAATGTATTTCAATTAAATACACCATTAATTTCATCCTTAGCACTCAGTTCTTATTTAGTATTTAACAAATAGCTATCAAATTTAACAATTAAGAAATGTTGAGAAACTTATTATTTTATAATATACAATTGAGTTTTATAATATATATAATTAAATTAAGTAACACATTCTTTTATTTAATTATGTCTCGCTGGTGTTTCTGATAACTGTAGATTTGATTACAAAGCCTATGTTCATTCAATTTCAATCTTTGTCTCCATAAAAAATATGGTGCCTACACTCTTCAAATCAATTTTTCATCAACAGTTCTTACCTAATCTTTATTCAGTTGTAGGAATTTCCTCTCTAGAACCTCTGAAGTCTATTGACTCTTATTAAGTTGTTGGTAATAAAGAAAGGAACATCATTTGTTTTCCTTCTTAATATTTTTCAAAGCCACAGTATGTTCCTTATAACATCTTTGCAGATCCTCTTCATTACGATATAAAAGAAATCGTAAAAATGGATAGATAGATAAATAAATGAAAGAGATTTCTGGAGCGCTAACAATGCGCCAGATATGACGCAGAGTTCTCCATGTTCATTCTATCATCCCAACAAACTTAGAAAGCAGGTAATATTATTGCCACTTCATAGGTGGAACATGCAGGTGATAATAAAGTGAAATGAATTGCTTAATGTCAAACAGCCAGTATGTGGATTGAAATCCACAGGCAACTTTACATCTAAAGGGAATAATGTCTTCTGCCACGTAAGAATTACCAGCTTTTAGTTTTATTTAAATTAAATTAAATTGTAATATTTTAACAAAAAAGGACACAATTTACAATACATATGTATATAACATAAAGCAAAACACTGTCATCTTCAAGCACTGTAGCTAACGGTGTCATTCTGGCCTAGTTCTTCATCTCCTCCTTGAATTTGGACCAGCCAGTGTAGTTCTGAATGCCTCCTTCTTACTAAATCTTCAAAAACAAGCTGTCTATTGATTTATTGAAAAACAATGAACTTACCAGTCATCAATTACTGAAACCCATCCAGCTAGTTCTAATGTGGCTGCCAATTTTTCCTACATAAGTTGTACTTTCTTTTACATTACAATTTTAAGAATATTTGAATATAACTTCTGAAAACACCAAAAGCAGAGAGGCGAACACAGACTATATATGTCCTAAAAGTAGCGAAGTGATTTCTACATTAGGTTTTTTATTAAACTGATCATGTCTTCTTAAATGTTCCCATCTGCTAAATTGGACACAGGCAGGGAAAGAACAACTGAATTGATGTACAGTCCAGTAAACACAGTCCTTTTCAATGCTTAAACATTTCCCCTTAAGTACATCTCCTGACTCCGTAAGCATAAAGCTTTTACATTTCTCCATTTATTAATGCCTATTGAAGACAAAGGAGATGTATGACTTCCACAACCACTTGGAGGTGGAGGGTAGATGACTATCGATCCGGTATGCAGTGGCTGTTATGTTTGCTACTAAGGATTAAGGTTCAATTGGTCTTGTAAATTCTCATTGGAGAATATGGTTCTTGCCTTCTACCTCTGGACTCAAGGTATAGATCCATCGTGGTCTCTTCATTGGATTCTGAACTTCTGCCAGTCCATGCCTTACCCCCTGCAGTCACTCTTACCAACATGGCAAGTGGTTACTTTTGGCCCCTGGCATACCCCTTGCAAGCCATAAAGAATCAAGAACAATGCCACAGGTTTATCTAAGCATGTTCTATTATCACCAAGCCAGCCATGCCTTATTGGAATTGTTCACATGTGAGCGTTCTTTGACAGACTTGCAGCCTTCCCCAGGAACCAGTGAAGTATGTCTTTGTGGCTGCAGTGTTCTCCAACTTTCTATAGCTCTCTCTACATTTCTAACTCTCTCTCTTCCTACCCTCCCTATGTATTAGGACTCAAGCATTTGACTTACTTCATCTACCTCTCCCTTATTTATTCCTCACTCCCTGGTCTAGAAACAATGTGTCACATACTTCACTTCCTTCACTCCATGTCCTAATTCTCCCTGCACTGAGAATGTAGTGAAGCTCTTTGATCTAGTGATGTTCTACATTTTGTATTCCCTGAATCAGCAAGTTTAAAATTTTATGAAAGTTCGATATCGTCTTTCTTCTTGACCAAGAAACACAACTGAATATCCTTTTGGAACTTGAATATGGGAATTGAGTTGAGGCTATAATTGATTATCCATATGAGTAAGTTAATTAAGTGAATTTAATTATTAAAATTCTCACAATTTACTAAGAAAATGTATTTCATTGAAGATCACAGGGTAAAGAAATTTAATACTTGAATAACAATACATCAAAACTGACTTTTTTCTGAATCATTCTATTTACGTATAAGAAGATTTCTACAATCTTTTTCTCAGAAAAGAAAATGAATATCTGAATCTGTCAAATTTTGTTAAAGTGATACCATAGGATTAATATCTTGTTCAGGGCACATTTTATATTTGTATAGTAAATTTACTTGGGGTATGTTAAAGGAAGTATTTTTTTAAGCCACAAGCTGTAGCTTTAAAAATAACATATAAAATCAAACAACTTGAAGTGATTTATTTTTATTTTGTGATACATTATATGATTTCAAAGGGTAGGCAAATTATCCTATAATTAATGCCCCATTAGAATAAACATTAATCCATTTTTCTGGAGAACACAGGAGCTGTACAGCTTCCTTTAGTAATGAGAACAGAAAAGATCACAAATTTGTTTATAAAGGGGATAAACTGTTAGTTTTAAAATGTTCCCTGATAATCCATATCTGATTAGCAAGGGATTGATTGTATATTTACGTATGGTTTACACTGAACATTTGAATTTATAGGAGGGATGATGAAAAAGTATGGGTAATAGAAATGGGATCCTAATTCTACAGGGAAATTACTTCTTACAGATGAATGCATGTTTCATGTACTAAGTACGATGCTAAAATTGTAATGAATATACATTTTGTAGATCTGCATCAAGTGATTCTATAAAGTCTTGTTTCTATTATATTGTCCTTTTGAATGCCATTCATGAAATAATTCATGGCAGATACAATGTTTCCCTTTCCAGATCAATGCAGGACCTTGGGCTAAAATTGAAACAAAATCCACTGAGTACTTCTCTGAGTATGGTCCACAATCCTCTGAAATATTTAATAAAAAACCACATTGTTAGGCATGGACAAGAACAACAAAATCAGATTCCTCAGGGCCCAGAAATTTGCCCCATCATAAACACAAATAATTCTTGTGTTTCTCATGCAAGCTGG
This sequence comes from Lepilemur ruficaudatus, assembly GCA_963574885.1. Taxonomy (NCBI): domain Eukaryota; kingdom Metazoa; phylum Chordata; class Mammalia; order Primates; family Lepilemuridae; genus Lepilemur; species Lepilemur ruficaudatus. The sequence continues at coordinate 43,583 of CAUYRT010041545.1, forward strand.
AGTTTCTCATGTAAACCTTTTATGTGACACAATTAAGGTAGTACTAGGTTTATCTATTCTTTGAGTCAAGGATTTGACTCTTTTGGTTTATAATCCCACCTTTTGAGAAAATATATGCATATAGAAATCTAATTATGTTAACAAAAAGGCTATCCAAGCAGAATAGATTTATTAAAAGAAAATTTCCTCCAATAATCTGAAATATAATAAATGTAAAAATAAAACTAGCTCATATTTATTGAGCATCTGCTATATGCTAAGTGCAGTGTTTTATGTTTATAGTTTAATTTCATAATACTTGTGACATAGGAATTAGACATATTGTATTAACACGTGAGAAAATTAGGGCAATCACATAAATAGAATGTTGTTCCCTCTTCCTTGGTGTCTTCTGCTGCCAAATTCTCCACCCTTCTTACTTAGTTAAATTTACTCCTCCTTTAACACTAAACTGTTGCAAGTCAGGCTTGGTGGTGTGCACATATAGTTCCAGCTACTTGGGAAACTGAGGCAGGAGGATCACTTGAGCCCAAGAGTTCAAGGCTTCAGTGAGCTCTTTAATAGAATTGCGTTACAACGTGCCACCCTGGCCAACAGAGCAAGGCTGTGTCTCAAACAACAACAACAACAACAACAACAACAACTAAACTTTTTCAAGAGGCCGTTCCTCAGATACCTGTTTTCTCTTTTAACATCAAGAGGAGTCAGATGTCTATTACTGAGTAAGTTGCCTTGTCGATGCCTATTTTCATGTGTGCTTCCTCCAGAGATTACAAATTCTTTGTGAACAGAATTGATCTTAATTTACCTCGTTGATGCTTTTTGAACCAACAGACAGAACACTTCATAAACAAATGTAAGAACAGCATAAGCTAAATTCTGAAACACTCTTAAAGCAGGCTAGATTTGTGTGAATAAAGATGTCAATTAATGTTTTTAGTTAAAAACACACTCACATGAAAAACGAATATCCCCCCCAAACAAATGGAAATCACCAGTAGTATCCTTTGAAAGGAAAGACAGAAAACATTTCCCAAAAATTCTAATGGCTTTTTTTTTTTTTAAGTTACCAAAGCACCTGACTAAAAATAGAAAATCTTCCCAGGGGAGCTAATTTGTGATCCTCTCTGTCTTTTCATCAAGTTACAATGGCTTCAAGCTAAAAATGAAAGTGACAGTACTTGGGCATGAAATTGAAGTAAATCTTTATAAAGTACATAAATAGCTCTCATTTAAAATATCCTAGGGGCTTTTAACAGCTAAAAAATTTTAAATGTATATGTTGTGCTCTTCTATTCATTAGCAGTCTCTTGTTACACACAGGTGCGAGTGAAACAGGAATAGAAATACGTGCCACACAGTATCGCCCTGTGCGGAACCACACGCTGAAGCTGCAGAGACTGTCTTCTCCCCAGGTATAAGAGTTTTAAAGTCTTTCTTACTACAAAGGGCCTCCCCCTCCTGTCTACCTAATTGGAAATTCATTCTATTAGCTTTCTGGGATAAGAAACAAAGCCACAATTAAGGTCATTCGCTTTTAGACTTTAAAGCATGTCTGAGGGCATCCGCCTGACTTACAGATGAATACACTGAAGTTGCAATTTATTTAAGTAGGGAGATTAAATTTATCCAGCCTAGTGACAGTAGCTGCCTCACTTTCAGTCCACTGCTCCTTAACCCACAGCCCTTTCTCTTCTCACTTCTCTCTTCACCTTCTTAAAAAACTTCATTCACTGACTCAATCAATATCAGCTGACAAAAGTTACTGGCTGCTGTGCATTGCACACAACTGGGATAGAGTGGAGGTTTAATTCAAGGAAAATCCATTTATTTCAAAAACTACGCAATACCTTTAGTCAGATTTTTGTTTACAAACCACTTACCTGTGATTGGTTACTCATGTTTTCTTCCATTTTTTTTACAGATTAGTTTGTGTGTAAACACATCTCAGTTAATGTTTGAAAGTTGTAGTTGTCACCTCGGAGCACCAACCACCTCGCTCCACCATCACGGCTAACACTAATTTTGGTCACTTGTCTACCCCATCCAGTGCAGCTCAGATGAGTCAGAAAATGCAGTTCTTATCCCAAGTTCCATAAATAAATCCTGATTAATATAAACCAGTCAAGGTGATCCTAATCCTTTTGTCAGTGCCGTTGGTTCAGAAACACTGGCTTAAGACAAGCAGGTCATGCACTTCCCTGGCAACTATAAGTGGTTCAGTGAGATGCATGACTCTTTGGTATAATCAGACCTATGAGAAGACCTTGTATTTGATGATTCAGGAAGAGCTTTCTCTCTCTTTTGTTGAATGTGAACAAGCAAAAATTTTGCCTCAGTTGCTGCCTGTAGTTATATCACGGCCCTGAGGGAAGCCTGCCTCAGGACAAACACAACATATGCCGGGTATGTGAGAAGAGAAACATTAGGGAAAAAAATAAACGAAAGTCCCGGAGCTTGATTATGTCTTGGGGCATGCCCAAACTTCAGACTGTTTAATATGTCTTTTTGTTTAAGCCAGAGCTTCTACCCATGAGCTAGTAAAGTGACCATCACCAAGGAGCGTAATACAAATGCAAATTTTGTCCACACCCCAAACCTACTGAATCAGAAACTTGGAATGAAGCCTGTGGGTGCATGTGGGCAGAACAAGATCTCCAGCACACTCTCAAGCATAACGAAGTTTGAGAGGCATTGATGTGAACCACTTTGAGTCAAGATTTCTGTTATGATAGTCAAATGCACCCAAACTAATAAAAAAACAACCAATTATTTCTATCAAAACTAGTGAAGCAATTATATACATAGTTGCCAATATAATGCTATATTTTAAAAATAAATTTTTACTCATAAATTTTCATTAATGTTAATGCAAACTTTTTTGAAATAAAAATTTGAAGTTATGTTATTCATCCATGTTTTCAATTCAAAAACATTCCTATTCTTCACCGAACTAAAAGAAATATACATGTACTTACCAAATATACTTCATTACATTGCAGTAGGCAGGTTTGTTTCTAACTAGTGTAACACGTACAATCTAACCTGACAATTTATAGTAAAAACACATGACTACAATTATCATTAGAAGAATAACAGTACCTTTCTGTCTTGTGAATAAATTCACATGAAACATTCCTAAATGGTCACTGATGTCATGTATGTAGATAAGTATGTCCGTAAAGCTTAATTAACTTCTATGGTATATTATCTCTCAAAAGGGAGTTTTGACTTAAAGAAATTTAATTAAAACATTTATGTTTAAAAACAACATAGTTATGTCTTGTTTTATATGCAAAAGTTTAGGACATTTTTAAAATTATAGAAATTTATACAATTAATATATTCATATATTCATCAACTGAAAGACTTCTAGATACATGAACATTCAAATGTTAATGGCTGTAAGAGCTCTTATTGTAAATTAAAATTAGTTACATCATCTTCATACTTAATAGCAACTATCAATTTTAGAAATGCAATTTACTTTAAAAAATGTTCTTTCAGGCTCTATGTGAAAATCTCTTAGAAGATGTCTCCAGAGGAGTATGCTTTGCCCTTAAAACCACACAGTCTATTCAGAGAACAGATGAAAATGTCCAAGGTTTATACACTGCTGCTGAACTTAATAGGAAATGAAAATTAAGCTTTGTACTCACTCAACAAAAAATATATAAAGTTCAATATGCAAGTTTGACCATTCTATAAAACAAGCCTAAAGAAAAAGTTTGAAACTTCTACTTTAAAAAAACACACTATATTTGCAAAATAATAAAGTGAAATTTTTTGCCATAACTTCTCCAAAAGTGTGCACACATTTAATTGTTTTAAAGATCAAGCTTTTTTTCCCTCTCTATTACCAAAACATTTTTCTGTTCTGAAAGTATAATATTCTGAACCAACAAATTATACAAAAAAAAAATTGAAGCATTCAATATTGTATTGGCTTAGGGAAGTCTGAGCATAAAGAAACGAAATGAGCATCCTATAATGTAACTTGGTGTGTGTAAAATTATGATATTCTGGCTTAAATAAGAAAGATTATTAAATTTGCATTCAGTTAACCCCTTAAGTTCTACTGAGGGAAAAACTTGAATTCCAAAGGCCAAGCTGAAGCAGTTGTGTAGCCTCAGGTCAGGTTTCAATTTTCTAAAATGAATCCAATCAAAACACCTGACAAAACCACCCATGGGCAGAAGAGGTGCCAAAATCATGTTATGTTAGATCAAATAAAGATGTAGGAGTCAAATGATTTTATTCTAGCTATGCTGCCTAGCACAGAACGGGGCATGCACAGTCTTTGCCTGAATACCACCTGAGGACATGAATGATTTAATGATTGCAGGAGGAGTGAATCAACCTACTGATAGATGAGACTATGAATAAGCACTGTACTTTCTCAAAAGAATCAAGAATGAAAGAGTGATTCTGTAGACAAATTGAGAAGTATTGAATATTTTGAATTTCTTCCCTGTTGTGGGGTTCTCTTCAAATTCCCTGGATATTTGATACTAATGCCCTATAATTTCTTCAGTTTTATCCTTCACATTACTACACACACTAATTTTGTGGCAACTTTTTCATTCCCCGAAGTAATTTTATAAATGCTTCCAAGACAAAATGGAAATTATGGGGAGAAGAAGTCCTTAGCTCAGAGAGCAATGTGTATTTTAAGCAGAGCTTCTTAAGAGATTACGTGGACTGTATTTGAATTTATTTGGAACCTACAATGTGTCATCTAATGTATCTACCTTATTTCATTTAATCTTCAGAAAAAGCCCTAAGAGATAGTGATAACGGAACTTCCTGTCATTTTGCAAATGATCAAATCTGATCAGGAGAAAAGACAAAACATTATTTGAACTCTGAATTCTGACCCTGAAATTCATGCTCTTTAAATCAAATCACTTGTTATTTTGCAGTCTCTGTAGTTTTGCAAATAATAATTTCAGTGGAAAATAATTTTAGTTTGCTGCAAAAAAATTAATAATAGTATGAATATCATAGCAAAATGTGATATATTTGAATAATTATTACTAAAGGAAGTAAAATGAATCCACTGAAGAAAGTCTGTAACCTCGGACTAAAATTCAATAAAAAGATATACTTTCTAGAATAATTTTGTTTACAGGGAAAAAGGAAACCCAGCTAAAACATGTGATTGTTGTTTCACAACTTCATAAAGCATGTTGTTATTTATTAACACATTCACTTCTCTTTGTTTAGAGAAGAATGGCAATTCCTGAGAATGTGTTAATATTTGCATAGTAACAAAGAAGAAATTTAGCCAATGGGGGAAAACAGTTAACAATATTATTACCTTACACTTAAAAATTGCTTTATACTTTTCCAGGCTCTTTCATACATATTATGTGATTTGGTCCTTCAAAAGCCCTATGAGTTTACTAAAGAGAATAAATTATTAACCCAATTTTAAGGGTGTACAAGTTAAGACGCAGAAAGAGTGTGTTTTGCCCAATAATACACACAGCTTTCATGATGGCATTCACTAAAGCCAGGTTTCCTTCTAGGTTTCCTGGGGTCTCTCTTTCTCCACAGCAGTGATTTTTACTATACAGGATCGAGTTTTACAAAACTTTCCCTAGATTTCAACATGGCGTTAATTTAAAAATCACAAGTGAATACTTGTCATGAAATAATTCCCCACAAAGACTTTTAAAATTCCTTCACAGAAATTAGTTAGTTAATTTTTAACACAGAAAACCAAATATATAATATATAAATAAATGAGGCAAAAAGGAAGCAAATGTTCTTCAATTTATCAGAGTGGTTAGAAAGCACATCCATGCCCTGCCTGCATCAACAGTTTCTGAATCTTAGGATTAATTATATCACATTTTCTTAGTTTGTAGTAATAAGAAATATTTTCAAAGAATCAGAAATATGGCACATCATGTTTCAGCATGAATAATGATGAGCAGTTTTGAGCTCCAAGGATACTGCAAGATCACAGAGAACGGAGCTTGGAGGCTTACCATATAAATTAGTGCAGTATCACATTAGCACACAAGACACAGTCAGAAAACGAATTCAAACTTAAGGAAAGGAATTGTGAGATATAACATCCTAAAACAAAGCAAAAATGTGCAATAACATTGTTTTTTCCTCCAATGTAAGCTTTTGGGATTCTAGAGGTGGATTTGGAGATTTCATTTACAATCATCCCTTACCAGGCCAGATATGCTGCAGTGACTGTGTAAAAATAGACAAGTAACAAAATTCATCCAGATATATTCAAGCAATGAGACTGAAGATTAGTCAGCCAGATCAATGTGTCCTTTTCATCATGTTACTTGAGCAGAATGATACATGTGCTTAGTAATATTCAACAAATATTTGATGATTTATGATGTTGAGGCAGCCTGATTTTGCAATTTCTTCATTTGTACATTTTAAGTATGATTTCCAAGTCATGACATACTTTAGAAAGAATCATGAATTTCTTCAGTCTAACTAGATTAGATTCCAACAGGCTTTGTAAAGTATAAACTATTAAGTGCTGTAAAATTGTTACTTGCTAGCAGTATGTACAGTTACAGAAGTCAAAATATAAACAGTTACAGGTTATTGGGTATACAGCTATCTTAGCTCCATCACTAATTCTCTGTGCTACCAGTGTTTAGGCACAACTGTTCCACTGGCTACTTTCATTCATTTCGCTGAGAAATCAGCAAAGTGTAATACAAGCAGCTTCACAGTAATCATTTATCCATCGTCATCTTTTAATATGCTATGGACCATGTTTTATAAGCTAAATACAAATCATGTTTATACTATTTCTGCCTACCCTTTATTTTCATGCCACTGTAAGGGTCAGAACTCTCTGGATGAATCCCCTGACAGATCAGATTTCAATCACAAGTGATATGAGATAGAGTGCATTTTAGTTCGGCTTTCCTCTTACTTATTTTTCAAGAACTTGAAACAATTTTTAGATGAACTGGGATACTTTCCATCCTGCTGTGATATATATCCACTTAATTTAAAATAGGCAAGCATCCTGTATTCTGAGAAAACAGTTTTATCATCATGAGCCAGGAGTTTCCTCCAAAAAAGCTATAGGTCCTCTTGTCTAATTTCTGTGAGAGGAGGAAAAGTGTTACATGTCAACTCTACTAAATCCAAAATAATTGACTCTGGCAGATGTTTCTAAAGTTCATACAAAATTTACAAAACAGTTCCATTTAGTAATTAATTTAGTTACCTTTAATAGCCAATCGCTTTAATTAAAGCATTAAAAGTGAAGGGGAGATCAGTACAAAATCTAAGGTTTCACATTAACATTATTGAAGCTCTTCCTTGGTCAAGTTAGATGCCAGATTATAACTGATCTTACAGTATTTCGGTCTAACATATTAACTGGATATATGTCACAGCAGGACAGAATGTATCCCAGCTCATCTACAAGCCGTATCAACTTCTTGAAAAATAAGTAAGGGAAAAGCCGAACTAAAGTGCATTCTATTTTATATCACTTGAGATTGAAATCTGATCTGTCAGGAGACTCATTCAGATAGTTCTGACTCTTGAAGTGGTAGGAAAATATAAGCTTAGCAGAAATAGTAGTATAATATGATTTGTGTTATATATTAACCATTTTTTTATCAGAATCTCTGTGATCATTATAGAAAATGTCTCAAAACAGCAGCAAGGGAATTTATTGAGGAAAAATATATACCCTGCTTTAATTCTGCCAGGCAACTCTGGGGGACACACTCACAGGAGGTTGGGTTCCTTCTAACTGGACATCAATAAAATCAATAAAATTCTAGTTTACAACCTTACATAATGAATCATCAAACCCATCTACAGTATACCCAACAACTAAAATATTGAATCATCATAAACCCAATAAATTATACTGGCTCTCCAAGATCTCTCCAGAAAGTTTATACTGGAAGGCATTGCTGTTATTTAGTTCTTTGTTAAATCCTGGCAGAAAGAATTAATATTCAAGAAAAAAAGGTTTATGTACCACACAATTTATTTATTCAAAGCATTTAAACTCTAATTTACATAAAGTTTGATACCTGAAAAAGAAACATCATTAATTTAACTTCTTGAAAATTTATGCAATGTTTTAAATGTTATGACTTTGGTTTTTATTCAGAGGAAATATTTATTGTATATAATAAAATAAAAAAATTATATGGATACATGTAACAAATTTCTTTTAGAATATGTTAATAAAAACCAAAAAGTCAGTATCATGTGAATACCTGAAGTTCTTTCAATAGATGAGAATTTAGTACCCTGGCTGAGAGCAATTTCCAAACTAAACTGAAAGTTTAATCATACAATTATGTTAGTCCTTGATATAGTTGGATCCTCTTCATTGCAATATTTGTTATTTCCCATGTCTATATATATTTTAAATTTTTATATTTATAAATAAAATTACCTTTTTCAATTATATTGGATGTAAACTATATTTTTTAAAAAATAGTTCTCAACATGATTATGGATAATGTACAAAACATTTTATTTCTGTTGTTTCCATTTGTTAACCTTTAAACTAAGAGTTGAACTATATTCTCTAAATTAAAGTCTCTTTTGGCTCTAAAAAGCTCTTATTTGAAGAACTTCGCATAAGAAATACTAGAAATAGATTAATATAACTGATTATTTCAAAATTCATAAGTCAATGGAACTTAGTTTTTTTTTACTTTTACTTTTCCATTTTATTTTTAAAAGCAGTATACCTTCACTCTTTTTCTAGCATATACATTAGACCCTTGGTTCTCAAATGAGGAGGATTTTGCCCTCTAGAGGATATTTGGCAGTGTCCGGAGAATTTTAGTCAACACAACAGCACTGGATAGTCTACCCACCTCCAGCTGTTAAACTATCAACCTAAAAATGTTAACTATATGGGTTAAAATGGTAAAATATCAGGAAGAGGCCTGAAGAAATTATTTAGACAAAATCAGTGGTTCAGGGTAGTGATGGGATTTCACTTCCAAGGGACATTTGCCAGAGTCTGGCGAAATTTTTGCTTATAACAACTTGGAGGTGGAGGAGTTGTTGCTACCGGCTTCTGGTAGGTGGAAGAGACCAGCAATTCATGCAAGAACACACAGGACAGCCATCCCTAGTGAAGAACTCTCTGGCTGATAGTATCGACAGTGTAGTGCTGAGGGTGAGAAAGTCTCTACTAGACGGAAAAGCATTATTGTCTTTATTCTACTGTTTTTAAAGATAACATGAATGTCTACAGATTAAACAATATTACTATTACTATGAACACAACACAGTTTATAGAAAAGCATAAAACTCATTGTCTTTGAATTTCTAGGTCTGCATGTCCTTCAAAATTAAAGTCTCATATTTTAGCTTCTTTTTTCTTGACCTAGTGATTTTGCATATCTTACATATTTTAAAAAACAGAATAAATTTTTTTCAAAAAGTGAAACTGGTGTAACCAGTTCCATGAACAAAAACACCTTTTTTGCAGTGTTTTTAAGTTTCAAGTTATCAAGCCAATAAGATTTGCTGATCAGAACTTTGTAATTTTCATTTATCCCTTCCTTCTTGAATTGTTTTCCACAAGTGATGGACCCTCCTTGCTGTAACAAGATAATCACGAGGCCTTACGCTCCCCGGTTGTTCAGAGAAGTCAAGATAATCGGCACTCTGCCACAAATCTTGCCCGGGGACCTGCTTCAGCAACCTCCATTTCACAACCTGCATGAGCATAATACCAAAAGGATGACCAATATTAACCCATAGCTCATCATACCACTGATATCTCCATCCTGGAGGGGCTTATCTGCCCTTTTATTGCTTACGTGATGAATATGCCAGAATGAGTTCTCACTGCGCTTGTGTGCCTTGCACTCCACCACAAACATGTCATGATGCTCACTCACTTCATGCATCATTCATTTCACGTTTAGAGAAACCCCTGATCCTATCAATCAGGGCGGTGGATTTGAGGCAATTCTCCCACATCCTGGTCGACATCCTCCACAATTAGCTTCCTTTTTCCTTGACAATCCTTGTCTCAGTCATTAGCTTTCTATATATTGAGCAATTGAGACCAGGAAAAAAAAAAAAACCTTCATGGATTCATTAACGTTGGCATTCTATTTTACAAACTGATCATTCTTGACAGAAGAGGTTTCAAGTAATCTCCCTTTAACTAAGCATTTCCTAAAGAAAGTTGATGTGAGTATCTCACTTTAGGAAAATAGAAACTGAGAATCACACTGAAGATCATTCATGCAATGCATTCTTATGGAGCACCAGTTGTCTGCCAGAATCGTGGGAAGAAGCAGATCATATGAAGAATTGAAGAAATAGAAAGTGAAATGCTTCTATAAAGGACCAAAAAAGAATAAGCTGGGCTTATCCAGGGGAAAAAAGTCTGGCCCATTGTGGTGGAGAATAATGCACGAGAGAGAGTGATAGAAAACGAGACCAGGGAGGCAGGCAGGAGCCTACATCTCCTAAGGCATGTTGAGCCAGGTGAGGGAAACTATTAGAATGTTTTAAGCAGGAAATGGCAAGACTTGTCTACTTTGTCTCTTCAGCCTCCTTCTTCCCCCTCCCTCTTTCCCTTTGTTCCTTCTTTCCTTCCTCCCCTTGTTCCTCCCATTCTTCCTTCTTTTGTTATTTCATTCTTTCTTTCTGATTTCTCCACCTGTTGAGAATAGATTGAAGAAGTGAGAAATGATGACCAGGAGTAGGTTATTAGTGTTGGAAATGCAGGAAAAGTAGTTAAGCCCTGGATATGGTATAAAAGTGAAGCCCATACTCCTTTGCTGGTGGATCAGATATGAGAGTCAAGGAAGAGTATTGCTCCAAGATTCTTGGTCTGAACAATTAGATAAATGGTATTGCCTGTCACTAAGAAATGGAAATTGAGTGGCAAGGCATTTTTGTTTTGTTTCAGTTCTTCAGGAGAGGAAATCAAGCACTCTGTTGTGAACATGTCAAGTTTAGGGGGTTTGTTACAAACATAAACAGAGATGTAAGAAAATACTTGGCACTTGGGGATAGTTTGAACTTGAGTTGTAATTTTGGATATCATCAATATATAGGAGCATACGGTAATATTCAAATTGGTTGAAATAAGCTGTAGAGTATATAAGAATATAAAACAGGAAAAAAACAGAAAAGATCTCTAGAGAATTCCAAAGTTTAGAGGTCAGAAACAGAAAAAAAGAATAAAGAAAGAATATTAGCTAGTTTTAGAAGAAACCCCAATAGAATATATTGTTCTAAATAACAAGTGAAGGAATATTTCAAGAAAGAAGGTCTAGTCACAGAGTCTAATTCCACTAAAGGTAAAGGAAAAAAAGGACAGAGAAGCAACCATTGAATATATCAAGAGGAAAGTTTTTTATGACTTTAACAAGTTATTTCAGGGAAATAGTTGGGGCAGAAGTCTAATTAGAATACTTAGACCAGAAAACTCAATATCGCAAAGATGTCAATTCTTCCCTAAAACAATTATGGGTTTAATGCAATTCCAATTAAAATCCCAACAGATTTCTTGAAGACACTTTAAAGCTCATTTTAACATTACATAGAAAGGCAAAAGACCAGTAAAATCTAAGAGACTTTTGATAAACAAGCAGGTGGGAAGATATGTCTTAACAAATATCTAGACTCCTTTTAGCTCTTTAGTAATTAAGTAGGCATATTAGTGGCTTAAGGATAGAAGTATGGACCATGAACACAGAATATAGAGTCCAGAAACGCACCACACATTAATAAGCCCTTGATACACGACAGAGGTGCCACTAGGAAGCAGAACGGAAAGGATGATCTTATCAATTGATACAGGAAAACCACATTTCCATGAAGAATCGAGTAACTACCTCACACCACAGGCAACAATCACATGAACTCATCACTTGATTGTGAAAATAAAGATGTTAGAAGACAATAGGAAGAACATATTCGCCACTTTACGCTTGTGAGGGGTTTCTTAAATGAGACAGGAAAAAGCAACACTAGGAATTCAAGAGAAAGGAAAGAAAATAGGCCACTGTACAAACTGCAATTCTCCTAATTGTCTTAGTCCACAAATGTTGTGATACCAGCAGGCAACATTTGGTAATGTTTGTAACAGTTTGTGTAATTTTACTCCTATTAAATATAGTTTTTAAAATTGAAAGAAAACATTGTCTGAAGTGATTTCTTTTTTAAATTGAGGCTCTTGGGAAATACAGACTATTGAACAAGTCTCTATTTTTCTCCCTACCAACATTTTATTAAAATGATGGTAAGAATTTTTAAAAGGTATAAACTTACAAGGTGAAAGAGAGTAAGAGCACAGAAGACCTAATAAATTTCAAAACACTACGTGGAATTTGGAAAGCAGATGTATTGAAAACCAGTTTCATGAAGTGGGAGAAGTTAAGACCTAAATGCTTGAAGGGACATAGGAATACCGCATCAGTTTGCTCACCGAATGACCAGACATGTGAGAAATGGAGCTCAGGAAAATAATCTGTGCATGAAATCATGTTCCTAGAGCTGTGAGAGCCCAGCGTCTCTCTTTTTGATCACACCGCCCCAAGCCACTACTTGCCCTACCCTGTGTCCACATGCTCCCCAACCCCTGCTTCATCCAGGAAATCTAGAATTGATTATGGATGAAACAGCACTGGCAAGCATCTTGACTTTGTGATACCTGAAATAGCAGAATTCAGTGAAAAAATAACTAACAGAAAAAACAAAAAAAGAAAAAGTTAATAAGGAGTGGGGGAAAACTGCGAAATGGGGTGAGGCTCGTTTACCACATTACTTGATAATAAAACACCTAAATACATGGAAGATTTTAATTGTCATGTAAAATATAGATGATTATTTCTACAATCTTGTAGTAAAGGAAATAAAAAATCATATACTGTAGATAAAAGATGGTTGAACATGTCAAACAACAAACTAAGAGAAGATACTTATGATACATATCATAAATTTATATATGTGTGTGTATAAACCAAAGAGAGACCAAAAGAGAATTAGTACACTTGATATTATAAGTGGTATTACAATTAAGTTAAATTTCAACAACTGCATAGTAGAATAGGTAAAAAATGCCTATTGGTAACTTCCAAGAATAAAAAGAAAGAAAGGAAAGAGCAGAAGAAAGAAAGAAAGAAAGAAAGAAAGAAAGAAAGAAAGAAAGAAAGAAAGAAAGAA
>CAUYRT010041546.1:0-16213 GCA_963574885.1 Lepilemur ruficaudatus
TAAATAGAAAGAAATTAATTGGCCAACTAAAAATACATAGAAAACATTAGCCGGGCATGGTGGCGCATGCCTGTAGTCCCAGCTACTTGGGAGGCTGAGGCAGAAGGATCCCTTTATCCCAGAAGTTTGAGGTTGCTGCAAGCTAGGCTGATGCCACGGCACTCTAGCCTGGGCCACAGAGTGAGACTCTGTCTCAAAAAATAAATAAATAAATAAATAAATAAATAAATAAATAAATAAAATAAACATTTGTTGGATCATAGCACTGAATATCCCGGAACCCTTTATAAGCTTTCCATTATATTTAAAATAAAATCCAAATTTTTGTCCATGCCCTACAAAGACATTATCTGGGCCTGCCTAATTCTCCAAGCTAATTTTGCATTCCTGTTTCCTTAATTCTTGCCACATGACCTTTTTCTGTTTATCAAATCCACCAAGCTGTTTTTTAGCTTTACTTTCAAGCCTGCTGTTCCTGCCACCTGGAATTCTCCAGACCTCAGCTTAAATATGTCTTTCCCTAGAGAAAATGTTCTTGGTTCCCTAAACCAAACCACATCCCCTTGCTACTCTCCTTCATTAATCTCTATACATTTTCCTTCATAGGTCTTATCATGCTTTCTTAGTATATATTTATTAGAGATATTATTTAAAAGATTCTTTCAAAGCTGAACTTAACCATCAGTTTTTATGTGATTTTTTAACAATTTAACTGAAGCAAATTTTAATTTAATATGCAAAATATTTTAAAAAGAAGAATGTTCCTTGTAAATTCTTTAGACTATACTCCTATGAGTGATTTATGAATCTCTTTAGTTTTAAGTAGCCTCCAAAATATGTTATATGACAAAATTCTGCCTGAATGTCTCTTTTCCTAGGAGCACAAGTCCTTTTATAGCTCTGGTTATTCCATCTCACTCATCAAGTTCCAGAATGAAAATGTATATGTGTAAAATTTGTAAATGTTTTGAGGACTTTTCCTTTTTTAAAAATGTTGGTAATATCAAATATTTTTTAGTTTTCAAAAAGGGAGATTGAAACTTTCCGCATATTTTATTTCAATAATATTTACCACTTTCCTTAATTCTTGCTATTTGGAAATTATGGTGACCTCCCTGGAAAATCCTTTTCACTTGAAAGTTATTGATCAACTTGAGAAAGTTTGGCTAGGACAAAGCATATCACATTTGTTCACATTCCTTCAACATTCGGTGCCATCAGCACAAGCAGTGTTTCTGATGGACATAAACACATGACAGGATTTCCAGAAGTTATTTATCAGAAATTAATCATTTAGTAGAATGGGCTCCAGCAAGATAAGTAACTTCTAATTAATTTTCACTGCAAGTGTAGAAAAAGGGTATAACTTTTTAACTTGTTAAACTATATACCACTTTCACTGTATAAGAAGATATTTTGGTGAAATTATTTTATGAAAATAAGTAGATAACTAGAAGCTGAATAACCAGGAATCTCTATTTTAATAATTTTTTTCACTTTCCCTGATATACCTGGGTCATAAGTTTCAAATTCAGCTTCTTTACTAATAAAAATCAATCTCTGGGATAACGTTTAACTCTTGTGTACTGTTTTTCAAGAAAAACATTAAACTTGGTCTCAAATGTGTGCTCACCCAAATGTAAAGATTTCAAATAAAACTCTTCTAAGAAAATAAAGACCATCCCTGACTCTTCCCGTACATAGCATAGACTTTTAAATTTAAAATTATAGTTCATTTAAAGGAAATGACTCATTCCATTGTTTAATAGTAATTGTTGACATCAAAAATATCTAGAGGGAAATCACAAATGCCCATTCACAAGGACAGCAAAGAAATTATGGATAGAAACTATGAAGAGGAAAAGTTCCTGAAAAGAGCTTCTAGATCTTAATGGGTCTTTAAATGGGTGTTAGATATTTTAGTGCTATACACTGCTCTGAATTATAAAGATTATATCTTTATTTGATGGTTTGGTGGAGAGAAGGGACACAATCAAGAACTCTGGTGTTTACACTGTGTACAAAGAATTAAGAATATCAGAGTAGTTCATGGGAGATTAAGGTAGGCTGGAAATAACGTTTCTTAACTTGCTAAATCAGAATAAGTATCCATACAGAAAAAGTATTGTAAAAACTTGTATATGACTGGGAATTAGAATCTTAAAGATGTTCTTAAGAATTTTATCTCCTGCCATCCATAATTATACTTCTAGTGTTGTCTATATTTTATAAAGGCACTACATAAAAGTCATTTACTATCAATCATGTTTTTAACTGTAGTCATTATGCCAGCTCTGATGCATCATTATATTCTTGTGGTCAAGAAACTTTTTACCTCATTAATAGTTATTTAGGACCCACTATCTGTTTACTATAGCTTGCATCTTTTCATTACATTCAGTATGTATTCAGGAAATGTTTGATAAGTTGAATAGAGAAACTAAAAGCAGCTATACTGCTAGAGATGACTAGTCTAGGCTGCTCTAAGAAGCATTCATAGCTATTGACCCTTAAAATATTCATCTCTGTTTCTTAGACCTCTTCCAATTTTTCTTCCTGTACTCTTCTATATGTTACTCACCTAACAGCACAACCAAATGAGACCTCTTGATGTTTCCTGGAAATGTCTCACAATGTCTTATGTTTGTGCTTATATTCTAGCAATTTCTTCAATCCAGAATGCTCTTTTGACCAGTCACACCTATATCATTGATCTTGAAATTCTACTCATCTTTAAAAGAGCTCACAAGTTCCACATGCTTCCAATAGCAGAACTGGCAGCATCCTGCCAAGTCTAAAGGGTGGGCCCAACCTGCCCAGCCATGTGGGTAATACTGGCACCCAAGTGGGCCTGGGAGGCAAAACATTGAGTCAAAAAGGATTATTCTTGAGTCATAAGATCTCATAGGGTTAACCATGCTAAGTTTTGGACTTTCTTGGGGCCCGTCATCCCCTTCCTTCCTCCATATTTCTCCCTTTTGTAGTGGGAATATCTATCCTATGCCTATCCCACCAATATATTTGAGAAGCACATAACTTATTTGCTGTCACAGATTCACAGCTGGAGAGGAATTCTGCCTCAGGATGTATTGTACCTCAAGTCTTGCCCATTTCTGATTTAAATAATATTTAGGTGAGACTTTGGACTTCAGACTTTAGAATTGATGGTGGATGAGATAAGACTGTTAGGCTGTTGAGATGGAATAAATGCATTTTGCATTTGAGAAGGACATGAATTTTGAGGGGGCTAGGGGTAGAACATTATAAACAGAATTTTTGTGTCCCCCAAAATTTGTATGTTGAAATCATAACCCACAATGTTATAGTATTAGGAGATGTGGCCTTTAGGAGGTAATTAGGTTTAGATGAGGCAAGAGGATGGGACCCTGCCCCCATGAATGGGATTAATACAGTTATAAGAAGAAATACAAGAGAGACAATTTTTATCTCTTTTGGCCATGGGAGGATACAATGAGAAGGGAGCCATTTGCAAATCAGGAAGTGCTCTCACCAGAGATTAGATCTGCCATTGCCTTGATTTTGGACTTCCGAGCCTCCAGAACTGTGAGAAATAAATGTTTGTTGTTTAAGTCATCCAGTCTATAGAATTCTGTTATGGCATCCTGAACTAAGGTATTTCCTGAAGTTTTTTTGCTTTCTCCACAATTAGACATAATTGGCACATCATATCATTTCTTCCTTTGTGTTTTTCTATTGACATATGTCATTTTCTGCCCTGTTCTATAACAGTTTTTATCCTTGGTTTTTCCTTTTTATTAAACTGCAATCGCTTTGAGGAAAAATACAGATATTATTCAACCCCTCATAGAGGTTGCTTCATAAGTATTTTTTTAATTGAACTGCTTATTTGCCAAGACAGCATTTTGGGGGGTTGCATATGCATAGATAATTATTGCAACTGGTCCTATAATATAGTGGAAAGCAGCATAAATACCACCTGCAGGCTTGTTAGAAATGTAAATTTTCAGGTCCCACCCCAGATCCACTGGATCAGAATCTGCAATTTTAAAAGATCCCAGGTGAGTTATATGCACCTTAAAGTTTGAGAAACACTATATAAGGTCATAGAGTTTACAATCAAAATGTCTGAATGTGGGTGTAGGTCTCACTATTTACTAGCTAAAGTTCATTAGACAAGTTAAAAAGGCTCAGTGGTTTTAATCCTGAGTGACTGATAGAAACATGTGAAGGCATACATTAATCAGCAAAAGATAATTCCTTTAAGCAAATATATCAGCCTTCCAATGAGAAAAAAGACGATCTATTTAACATCAGATACTATAAACTCATATTCAGAATCACTATGTTCTTTAATGGAATGTGAAAAAGACTGGTATCAGCATGTTCTACGGAAAATTGTACACAAAAGTCATGGAAGTCTATAAGAAGATGTCTGTAACTGAGGAAGGTACTTTTCACAGAAAAAGAAGGATGTATTGTAGGGAAAAGATTGTCAAATGGAAGAAGTAGTAGAAGACTACTGCAATAGTAAAATGAGAAATTATATTAGTCTGAATAAAAAGAAGTATACGTGGAGTGGAATGAGATTTAAACTATTTTGAGAATGGACATCAATGGACTGTGGAGATTGGTTAGATTTAAGAAGTGAATTGAGGAGAATGTGGAAATGATTGCACTATGGGGTCTTAGAAGTAATGAAGAGAATAAATATAGAAAGAAAAACAAGCAGAGAAGAGAGAGAGACAGAGAGGGAGACTGACAAGCCCAGTCCAATCAACACCACTGGACAATCTCAAATTCTGTATCCTTACTCCTTGTTATTGTTTAATTTACTGTAACAAAATGAAACTGAAGTCTGAGGCATGAGAATCTTCTCTTTATTCTTGTTACTTACTTATTCTGGAAAAGGTACTATTGATAAAAATTTGCAATAGAAAAAGTTCATGCTCAGGGTCTGTTGGAACAACAGAAAATGATTATATAAGTGAATTTCTTCCAAGGAAGGCATTTCTATTCAGGGAGAGTATTATTTTAGATACATATGTGCATATGAGGTTGTAAAGAACCAAAAGAAATAGAAAGAGTAGCATATTAAAATTCATCTCTATCAAAAATTTCCTCCACATTTTCATAATTCTTTATAAGTGTTTTATAATATAATTCAGTTGGTATTACATTAAAGGTTTTAAAAGTTTAAAACCATAAAGACTTTAGACATAAGGTTTTAAAAATAAATGACTATTATTTTATGTAGTTCATTTACTTATACAAAGCTATTTTTACTGTGGTGTCATTTGTAAAATTAACTTCATGGTTCATTTAAATTTTGTAGTAATAGATGGGTTGGATTAATTGGAGAGAGAAAAAATTTTCAAAAAGCCGTGTTGTCAAATATATGAATAATTTCATACCTGTTCTTGACTTTATCTCATGTAAGCAATTTAAACAAGGCTTAGGGAAAAAAATGTAGTTTAGGAGCTGCAACACTCTAACTTTCTGCTATAGTTTATCACAGTAAAAATCATTTCTATAATTGTGCAGTCTTCCTTGCATTACTTGTTAATTAGCTTTAATTATACTTTCAGCCAATTACTCAAAATGTGACCTTTTCTAACAAAAGTCAGGCAAGAAGAATGTAGGTGAGGCACAGGAACTAAACTGTCTGCAATAAACAAATTGGTGATAGTAATTTTTTATTTTTTGCTTACCTATTCAACACTTGGGCAACCTATTACTAGTTACATTTTCTCCTATCAATTTTTATGAAATTCATCACCTTTACCACAGAATTCTCTAACAAACTAGAATATAAAAGTGTTATTTAACCTTTACAGAGTAAGTTGCTTAAATGGACTTTTGATCATCTGGAATGAATTAAGTCGATAGCTGTCATGTAGCCAAGTCTTCATTTATTATCATATATTTGAAAAAATGTTATATCCTATAAATAAAATTTTTAGTTATAGTATCTGTATGTAAGCATATCTTTCATTTCATTTTAATTTGCTAATGCATTTAGCACAAGCCACTTAATGGGACAGAGAGAGCTGACAAAGCCAATGACTTGTCCTTGTCCTTTTCCTTTTCAGTAGGTGAATCATTCAGTCTATAGCTGCTAAAGCCTGAAATTTATCTTCACCAAAATATGGAAACAATTAAAAATTCCATGAATTTTTATATTGTTGGGGAGATTAAAAAGACACCATTTGTTAGACAGTAGATTAGGAGAAATTAAAACACGTGTAATACTTATTTAAAATAATCTTTATTTTTACTGGTAACAAGTATAAATAAAAAATTAAAACCATCAATAATCTTTACAGTATATATCCTTTCAGGGTTATATGATTATTTTACACAGCTGTGATTGTACTCTATTACCCATGTTATTTCATGGTTTGATACCAAAAATTATACACAAAAGTTTTCAATATTATTTTTTTTAAATTCTTCATAAAATTATTTTAATGATTGTATAACAACCATGTTACATGTATGTTCATATATCTTATCTCTTAATGTATTAATTTATCTTAATCATAAGTGATTGAGGTTTTTAAGAAATATATTTGCATCTGTAGATTCCTAAGTTCTGCTAGACTATGATATTTACTAATCAAGTCTACTTGTTTCTTTGCAAGAGACTTAAAGAGACTCTACGTCTTGTTCACATATGGTTGTACATTTAATCTGCTTCCAGTGCTGTGAAAATCATATATACAAATAAAAGTTTGCGTTTTAGATAATTTAATACTTGTTTAGTACCTTTATAGATTTAGTCACTTTTTTGGTACAGGGAATCAACAGCATTATGTAAAACTTGATATTTTTAATAAAATTAGTATATTGGCTTTTCTTAGAAGTCCTGGAAGAATATGGAAAAATATTTTTTAAAAATGTGCCTAAACCTCCAATTTTCCTTGATTTCCTCCCAGGCATTCAGAACTCTGCTTTTAATGTTCCTCATTTCCTATTACACAGTATTTCAAGTCCACTGACGTTAAGGACCATATCTTAACATTCAGGTTTTCCACAATTTCTAGCACAGTGTTCTCTATATGAGGGTCTCAGTTATTAACAGTGATGAAGACAATAATAATGATAATGAAAACAAAGGGGAAAGGAATGGTAAACTTTTAAAATATGAGTTATCACACAAGCATTAATTGTGGTTTTACAGTTAGTATCATAGAAGTTATCTTAAAAGCTCCCTCCTTCCTCTGTATAATGTACTCATTGATGCACACAGCACACAGAGCCAGAGCTTGTAAATAGCTCTTTAGCCCATCTTCCCACGTCTGTCTCAGTGGTTGAGTTGTGTGTTTAATAAAAGTCTGTTATGTTTGGACCTGCAAAATTTATTGCATTTGGGTTGTTGCTGAATTTATATAACTTAATTAGATATTTTATAACCCAGTGGAATATGAGTGCAGAAAGAAACAATTCCATGAAAGTTGAACACTTTGGAAAGACTAGGTAAAGCCCAATGGCTAAGAAAAAGAAAATGTAGATTTAGATGTATTCGAGATAATGATGTAAGGCTATAAGATATTGCTTTTTAATCCAGAAGAATCCTGAACTAAGATTACTTAAAATATGTTTTTAGACTGGACTCAGTGGCTCACACCTATAACCCTAGCACTTTGGGAGGCTGAGATGGGAGGATTGCTTGAGGCCAGGGGTTCGAAACCAACCTGAGCAACATAGTGAGACCTTGTCTCTACAAAAAATACAAAAATTAACTGGGCATAGTTCTGTGCACCTATAGTCCCAGCTACTTGGGAAGGTGAGGCAGGAGGATTGTTTGAGCCCAGGAGTTTGACATTGTAGTAAGCTAGCATGACGCTATTGCACTTTAGCCCAAGCAACAGAGCAAGATTCCGTCTCAAAAAAAAAAAAAAGTTTTTAAATTCTAGCTGAAATTTTAAAAAAACTGAAACAAGAAATTATAGATAATTCAAATGGATTAAGATTTATTCAAGAAAAATATTGGAAACCATCATTCTCTGTGTCTCCATGAGATCAATTGTTCTTAATAATTCGCTCCCACTTATGATGGAGAACATACTAGGTGTATCTTTCTGTTCTTGGTTTATTTCACTTCACATGATATCTGGGAACAGTAGTGGGGAGGGGTGGATAAAGTGGAGATGGTTAATGGGTGCAAAAATATAGTTAGATAGAATGAACAGTATTTGATAGCACAACAAAGTGACTACAATCAACAATAAATTATGGTTAAACTTTAAAATAACTAAAAGAGTAGAATTGGAATGTTCCTAACACAAAGAAATATTAAATGCCTGAGGTGATGGATACCTTAAATACCCTGATTTGATTAATTCACCTTATATGCCTGTATCAACACTTCACATATTATCTACAAAGATATACAACTATTATGTAGCCATAATAATTAAAAATTAAAAACAAAAAAAACCCAAGAAAGATGTTGGAGACCACAAATCAGCATATTCATTTTATTATCAAAAGCAACTTTGCACAAAGAAAGGTTTAAATGAAAAAAATATTGAAGGTACAAATGTATCATTTTATGATTTCACATTTTATACTACTTTTTTAGAAAATAAATCAGCCAAAAGAAATTAAAATTAGATTTAAAGTAGGGCCTAAATTGATGTCTCAGCTCTAACATTAACTAGCAAAATAAATATGAGCTACAAACTACTCTTCTCTAAGCTTAATTGCCCTCATCAATAAAACGTAAGAATTAGAGTAGATTACCTCTACGGTCACCTCCAGCTCTTAGTGAGGGAAAAAAAAAAGCTATGATTACACAGGCAGTAAGTTCCAACATAACATGAAGGAGGGAGAAAAAAAATTGGTTAAACTAAATTTGGTTACACTAAATATTAATGCCACTAGGGAAATAAGGATCAGTATGCTTAGCTGAGTATGAAATGATCCTCTCTACTCTCCATTCTTTTCTTCATTATTTTCATAAGTAAATACTGTCCACTCCACCCAGTTTTAGAAGGGAGCAAAAGGCAGGACGATTCTCCAGCTGGCCTTGAACTGACCTAGTTCTTCCCTCACCCGCCCCCTTTCTGCTTGTAGGTCTCAAGAATAACTGTGGAATTTATTGGGAATGCAATACCCTAAGATAGGGAGGAACTAGCTGAACAGCCTGAGCAGTGTCCTTGTTCCTCCTTGGGAATGTTATATCTTGAGGGAGGAAGGAACTGCCTAGGAGAGCCTAGGTTTTTTCTCTCCCCCAGAAGCAGGCTGTCCTACAAAGCTTTGTCCAGTGAGTCACATTAACCCTAAGGCACATAACCCAGGGAGGGCTGCTTTTGGAAGTCTCTCAGTTGTGGTACAAGTGGGGCATGCATCAAGATTCCATCCATCTTGACCAGCTTTTTTGGGCCTTGAGGGACTGGCTCACGATGGATCTGACACGTTTTGTCCCTTGCTGCCTATCTGTAAATAATAAACCTGCCTCACATAACTTGTGTGTGAGTGTGTTCTGTCTCACCAGAATCAGATAAATTGGTAATCAGTGTATGGTGGACCTAAATAGTAGCCCAGGATGCAATGGGCAGAAATATTTGGACTCCTGCTCCTGGTGGTTAGCTTCTCACATGACTGATCAGGCTGAGACTACATTTCCCAAACTCCTTTGCAACTTGATGTGACTAAGATCTTATTAACAGAATGTGAGTGGAAGTGATATATGCAATTTATGGGGTCAACCCTTAAAACACTTGGATGTGGCTCCTGTCCTAGGCTAAAAAGTAGATGTGCCATTCATGAGTCAGCATTAGCCATACAAACCAGAAAAACATCCTAGAAAAGTGGTCCCCAAACTTTTTGAAACCAGGGACTAGTTTCACAGAAGACAATTTTTCCATGGACAGGGGGCAGGAGGGATGGTTTCAGAATGATTCAAGTGTATCACATTTATTGTGCACTTTATTTCTATTATTATTGCATTGTAATATATAATGAAATAATTACACAACTCACCGTAATGCAGAATCTAATGCCTCCACTGATCTGACAGTAGGTGGAGTTCAGGCGGTGATGTAAGTGACAGGAACAGCTGTAAATACAGAGGAAGCTTCCCTGGCTCCTCCACCGCTCACCTCCTGCTGTGGCCCAGTTCCTAACAGGCCGTGGACCAGAACCCAGAGGATGGGGGCCACAACCCTAGAAGATGGTGCCAACATGGATGAAATCTGGTTCCTTGGATGATTTTGTAGGCCAGAGAGCCCCCTCACAGACTACCCAACTACCTCAGGACTGTTATGTGAACATTAACAATCATAAAACTTGTTTATACATTGTTATTTCTCTATAGTATATAAATAAATTATAAGCTTCTTTAGGTCACACTCTTACTTTTTTGAAGTCCCATTAACAAGTCTGCATCTCAGTAGTGATAACATTACATAGAATATGTGAGAAGTTGTTTAACATGTGGACAGAAATGAACTTGTAGTAGTTCAAACCTCAGGTCTTCTGCTTATTTATTAAATGCCTTTGGCCCTACCCCGAGGTTCACCAGACACTAGCTAATTAATGAATGCTACTACCAAAGTGTTCTATAAAACTTAAAGATGATTGCAAAGCAAGGTGCTCAATGTTTTGTAGTTTATCACCACTTGGTTTTACTCATTTGTTTTCTTTTCTTTGAGATCCATCATAAACTACTTTCGAAGAATTTTAATGATGTAATGGAATTTTATTCATTTATGTTTTCTATAGTATAGTTTTGCCTTTATTTAATGAAATCCACTCAAAAAAGACAATTTGTATAATCACAAATCACAAATCACATACTATCTGCTTCTCAATCTTTTTTTCTTTATCTTCAAAGTAAGTTTAAAGATTTTTCGATAGTTTCAAATTATTGTATTTCACTTTTAAAAACCCAAAATCAATGTAACAAAACCTATATTTAGAATGGACTGTATTGGTATAAATGTGATTAAAACACTTATTCTTTTGTTTTTCATATTATTAAATGAAAACTAATGCTATAGTAAATCCTATTGCTTACTTGATATGTGTTACATACTTTAAAGAAATTTGGATTAATGTATGGGAAAGGAAATTATTTTCATTTCTGTATATGTTAATATTACAGTATCCTTTGAAGAAATGAAATTTAATATATATTTTGCCATGCTGCAAAATGAATTTGGACATTTTTTGAATTTATTATCAATGAGGAATGAATACAAATTTATACTGGATAATTTCCAACTTTAATAATACTATTGTAATGGTGTATTAGGAAAAACAAGCACTCATATTCACTGCTATTGGAAAGGCACATTATCACCACACTTTTATAAAGAAATTTATCAATAAGAAGGAAGCACCTTTCAAATTTGCATTCCATAATGTTACAATTGTATTTTCTAAAATCTATGCTAAGGGAATAATGACAAATGTGTCAAGAATTCATGCAAAAGAAATTTATGGTAGTATTATTTAAATAAGAAAATTCAAAATAATCCAAATATTCCAAAGCAATTGACAAGTTAAATAAATTCCAGGTGTAAGTGAAATAATCAAAATTATATTTTATGACGAACTTTTAATTAATTTTAAAATGCTTCGGATATAATGTTAAGTAAAAAATTTTTAGAGGGAAACATTCTTATAAAATAAATATATCTTAATTGTGCAATATAATTACTAAGCAAAAACATAAAGAAGGTTTTTTACTTCTATGCTTATGCTTTTCTGTATTTCTTACAATTTTTATGCTGATAATCATATTTACGATTTAAAGAAAAGCATTCTTTTTAAAATATAACTCTACTCTCTCCTTTGATCTTAAATTTTACTATCTGTGCAATACTGAGCACAATTACTCTTTAGGAAAAGATCTCTAGTATGCTACAAAAGATTATATATAGTGCCCTAAAAGATGGTTGTAATATTAATGCCACTATTTTATTAGTTATTTTTATTTTTATTTAAAACAATTTTGTTATAGTGAGATGTATCTTCTTCCTTATCTTCTGATTATAGATCCTCTTCCTTTTACCTTTCATTGTAAGTGGTTGGTCCTCCAGATTTTTCCCCACTTTCTATTTATACAAGGCTCTGTGCCCTATTGCTCATGTTAAAGTGAAAGAGAGAGAGAGAGGACAGAAGAAAGAAAGAGAGAAAGGGAAAAAAGGAAAGGAAGAAAGGAAAGGAAGAAAGAAAGGAAGGAAGAAAGGAAGGAAGAAAGAAAGAAAGAAAGGGAAAGAAAGAGAGAGAGAGAAAGAAAAACATCTGGGCTTTGAAAAAAGCATATATTGCAAGAACAAAGGCATGAAAGATGGATTCTATTTTAGTACAGTCTATTGTTCAATCATACGACTTTCTTTTGTCACATGAACACACATGGCAAACAAAACAGGCTGAGAGAGTCTGTCTAAAACATGCTGGGAGAGTCTGTCTCATTCTCAAAAATGTCTATGTGGTGATAAAATTAAAAAAAACAAAGTTTAGAGAATCATCTGAAAATTTTCTCCTCCAAACTGGTATAAAGGATAAAATTAGGAACAGAGTACTGATATTCAGAATATTATCTGTATCTGTGCTTTCCAATAGAACTTTTTGTGATTATGGAAATGTTCTATACCTGTGTTGTCCAACACCATAGCCACTAGTCTCACTTGAAATGAGACTGGAGTGACTAAGAACTGAATTTTTAATTTTATGTAATTTTAATTAATTTAAATTTAACTAGCCACATGCGCTCACTGGCTAGCATATTGGACAGTGCAAGTCTATTCAAATTTAGCCTGAGTTCAAGGTAAACATGCATAGCTTCAGTATTACTATTTAGCTATAATTTCATGACATCTACTATTAAAAAGACTTTTTCATTTTTAAGAAATTCAAGGGATTATAGCTATTATTATTGTTAAATTTGGTCACACTTAGAAAATCCAATGCTTAATTTTTAAAATATAAGAAAATAAAATGAAGTCTTAGAATACATCTATATAGTACTAAAATATTTTGCATAATCAAAGTAAAAATATGATAATTGAAATTCTGTAAATAGAAAAATGGCAAAAAAAGAAAAGAAGAGCCCTGTTATAGTATATAATCATACCTTAATATATCCATGTTAACTCTAAACAATTAAATGGGATTGCATTTAATTTTTTTAAAGTTACAAAACACAACTAGTGAGCAAATTCCATTTATACAAATGCAGTAAATTACATAAAATAAGACATTTGTAGATATTTTCAAGTAATTGTACTTTATAAAAAGTTATAAATTATTGCTTAATATAAGAGTTTTTGAATGCGTAGAGAATTAGAAATAAGAAAAACCCCATATTCCAATTAACCAAAGACAACCACTATTATCATCATATGTGTTTTTCTTATTATTGTATCTAACTTTGTTATGATATTTTCCTATGTAGTTGTGCATTGCTAATAACAACTCTTTATAAACATTTTAAGTGACTGCATACTATTTCTTTGAGTGGCTATACATTTAACTTAAGCATCACTTTTTAGAATATTTAGGTTATTTCAATATTTTATGTTAAAATCAAGCCAAAATAAATACAATTTTTTAAAAACCTGGTTTGTTATCAGCAACAATTAATATTGTTCTTGTGTACAGAGAAAATTTTTCCTGGCCATATTCTGAAAGACCTCTTCCTAGGATATACTATAATGACAATTTCTAGACAGAAGGACAAAATGCAAATGATCATCACAAAAATATGTTTGGGTAACTAGAATTTAGGCTTGCCTCAATGTCATTATACCACAATAAAATCACCATTAATTTTTCTCTGTAAATTTAGGTGAAATTACATCAATTAAAAAAGTCTGTATTTTTTTCTTTCTTGTAGACAGTAGCAGTTAACTTCTTTCAAAACTCTCTTTGAAAAAAACAAAACTGTATACACAAGGGAGCTGTTCTTCTGATATCCCTTGATAATAAATGTTTCTTGTCAACAAGGAAAGTACAGAAAGGACTCTGCCAGGAGTTTTTGGTCTTGCCTTGGCTGAAATCTATACATATGGCCATATAGGTTTACTAGTAATTAATTCCTAAATCTCCACTTCTTTTAGATTTTAAAACTATTCTTCATCTCAAGTAACCAATGATTTGGAGATGTTGAAGCTATTTCCAATTTAGAAAACCAATAGACTTGTAGTCTCTCAGACTTAGGATTTTCAATTAGTGAAAATGAAGACAAACAGGTTCATTATTTGTCCTGTCCCCAAAGGATTTAGTAAGCTCCTTGCTAAGGTAAAGCATATAGTTCACAAATTTTTGTTCACAAACAAAAATAACAATGATAAATGCAAAATGCTTTAAAGACAAGTTAGACAAAGATTTAGAAGAGAAAAACTCTGGTCCACATTAATCAGGAAGAGAACAAGATGAAGAAACAAGAGGGCACTTTATTTACATTTCACATATTATCAGTGTTTATCAGATATTAGCTATTCTGATATTAAATTAATGCCAACAGAACTACGTATTCTTTATTCATGCCATTCTTCCAATTAATAATGTACATAATTCCATACATTTTTGCCCAACTATAATTTTTGATAGCTTAGAGAGTGTTGAAATTTGATTTGAAGGCTAAAACAAAAGCTTAAATGGTGTGCTTTCTATTTTGTGAATTGCAAACACTGCTTTACTGATACAACACCCAAGATTCTAAGCTGACATCAAAGCAAAAAAAAAAAAATCATCTGAAATGACAGCAGCAGCTGCAGCATCTGCCTCTAAATTAGGCTGTGTTTCAAAGTCTGGACTCAACTGCTAAGCAGTATAAAGACCCAGGAGGACGGCTGCCCAGAAAAGAGTGAGCCTTCCGACCTAACACATCAAAGTAACACATGCTAGGAAGAGCAATAAATGCACGTGGCCCACATTCACGTGCCGCCTAATTGCACTGGGCTCATGAAACCAAGACAAACCTTCAGCTGATTCCTGGTTTAAGAGAGGATTTGAGGTCTTTTCTATGCAGAAAGCTGACACAAATTGGTTGCAGATTAGAGTCTGACTCTGCAATGAAGCATCCCATAATTTCAAAAGATGGCCATTTTGGTGTCATATGGCATCTTCAAAACACTGACTTCTTAATGTAGTAACATATAAACTAACCATTAGGTATAAATAACAATTAAACAATAAGCTTTATAAATGAAGAAAACCTTAATTTGTACAACCAAGGATAAATGCTTTGAGGAAAGGCTTTTTCATTTGGTTTGCATATAAATTACCAATTTTGAGGGCATTTATCTTCTAAAGCATAAAGCTATTTAACAAGATCTTAGAATACTGATACCTATTAAGAAAGGAGAGATATAGTTTTATGTTTTAAAAGTAATTTTTAGTAGAAATGCCTACTGTCATAGGTTTGCATTAAGGGATCATTACCCTATAGAGACCATGTAATATATTTAGCAGCACAATTTGCAATTTGAATTAGATATATAGCAACACACATAATAAAAGCTTAATATATTAGAACTTTGAGTTCTTTTATTCTATGTTCATATCCTTATGCTCTTTATTGTGTTTTTCAGTACAATACACTATTATTCTACAAGATATTCTTCCATACAAGTAAATTATCAAAGATAACTTACACAATTACCTGAGAAGAATTAAATTATAATTAGTGGAAAGATGATGATTAATGCTATCAAGTGAAATATGCATGAGTTCACTGAATTTATACACTGAAAGGAAAACCTCAGAAATACGCATGGTGGTTATAAATGAATGGGAATAGAAAGATAAAAATGTATCCATCCTAAAATTCTAAAATTTTTGGCTGTAAGTTTAACTAAAAATTTATGATACAAGGCATTGAGAGTTGGAAAACTTTAGAATTAATCTCTTTAGTGCTCAAGTGATATACATCGTAAGAGAAATTCCGTAAGAATACACTTTTTTTTTCTTCCGAAAATTTTATTGGGAGAAAACTACAAAACATTTACAGTACAATGTTTACAGTCACAATTTGTAGTGAGCTGATTTCCCAAAATATATTACCACTCAAGTTGACTTATCTTGTTACATTCCAAACCCTACTCTGTCAAAGTAGTACAGAGAGTACATACATAGTGCTCCAACTGTATCTACGTACAACTAACACTCCATTTTAAGTGTACAATTAAATGATTTTCAGTGAATTTACCGAGGTGTACAGTTATTCACATGAATCAGTTTTTGAGGAATTCCTTTCCCCTATTGAGACCCCTAA
>CAUYRT010041549.1:0-10028 GCA_963574885.1 Lepilemur ruficaudatus
AGGTTTATTACTTAAATTTTCCTTGTTAAAAATTTTTTTTCTAATTTATAATCCCTAATATACATGTTTTCTAGTTCTAGGTTTAATTCATTTTATTTCCTTAAAGTGAGTCATAACATTTTATTATGTTAATTACCTATACAGTAAGTGTGGAAGTTACTCTTTAATGTATTAGAACTATTTTAATACTACTTTTTTTTTTTTTTTATGTTTTTGAGACAGAGTCTCACTCTGTTGCCCGGGCTAGCGTGAGTGCCGTGGCGTCAGCCTAGCTCACAGCAACCTCAAACTTCTGGGCTCAAGAGATCTTTCTGCCTCAGCCTCCCGAGTAGCTGGGACTACAGGCATGTGCCACCATGCCCGGCTAATATTTTCTATATATTTTTAGTTGACCAATTAATTTCTTTCTATTTTTAGTACAGATGGGGTCTTGCTCTTGCTCAGGCTGGTTTCGAACTCCTGACCTTGAGCGATCCGCCCACCTCGGCCTCCCAGAGTGCTAGGATTACAGGCGTGAGCCACCGTGCCCAAGTAATACTACTTTTGACATATTTTTTAAAATTTCACATAAAAAATTAAACCAGACATAAAATTCCAAAATCAAAAATTCACACAAAACTATATTCTATAATAAAAATTATTTTTATCAACCGAAATACCTGAAAAAGCATGTATGCATCCTTAGCACAAGGTTTGAGGGTACTGACAGATCTTCTGTTACTATTTCCTTGGACCAGTACTGGTTGTTCTACAATATCTGCAATCAAAATAGGATGGGTTTTATGAGTTCATAATGGCCTTTATTTAATAAATCATATATTCCATTTAAAAGGTATGTTTAAAATACTTATTTACATAATAAACTTTAATTATAATTTCAGAACTATGCCTCCAAAATGAAAAAATGTAGGCATACATTTTTATACAAAATGTCATAAAAATCACTCTTCACTTACATTCACTACAATCAGCTTACTATCTTTGTCAATTCATTTGAGTTTCCCAATCTCCCCATTCTTCAGCTCCTTTATTTCATGGATTTGAAATTCACATGATCTTTGAATGTACCTTTAAATATCAGACAAACTTATAAAAGTTTACCATATGGTTAATTCCTATTCCATCTCACTATCATCAAGAGAATTAACTGCCTTATCTGCCACTATTACTATGTCAGTTTGAGGTATGCACTAGCTAAGAGTCAGCTAGAATGGCATTTCCCAATTTAGCATTTTTTTTAATTTTTAATTTTTTTTTTTTTGAAACAGAGTGCCCCTCTGTCACCCAGGTTGGAGTGCAGCGGCACAATCATAGCTCACTGCAGCCTTGAACTCCTGGGTTCAAGTGATCCTCCCACCTCAGCCTCCCAAGTAGCCAGGACTACAGGCATGTACAACTATGCCCAGCTATTTTTTTTTTATTTTTTGTAGAAACAGGGTCTCACTATGTTGCCCAGACTGGTCTGGAACTCCTGGGCTCAAGTGCCTGCCTCAGCCTTCCAAAGCACTGGGATTGCAGGTGTGAGTCACCACATACAATCTCTGCGTTTCTTTAACTACTAATAAAAAGATATCATTCTCTGTAAGTTACGGCAGCCTGTTTTGAATAAATGTTGACTTAATGACTACTTGAAAAGAAAGAAGTTTTAAGTATTTCTACCCTATTAAATGGCATATTAGTTTCTAGAGACATACAGCTAAACCTACCAGTATGGGAATTATACTGTGAATTACACTGTGAATGTATAAAACATTCAAACTGGAGAATTGCCCTTTTTTATATATATAATACAACTTTGAATATTTTAACCAAATGTAGTACACTATAAGATTAATTTCTTAACATTTAACACTACTAGAATTCTACCTGCATTTTCCCCCAAAGAAAAATACAGAAAAGTCAATATACCAAAGTTGGTAGAAATATTCTAAAAACATCAACCAGTTGAGAATGCCTGAAACCGAATGAGAAAAATCTGACCAATGGTTGATTTCAAGAACATGAAGTAATTATTAGAGAGGCAAAATTACTATTACTTACTAGTATTGCCATTTTTTTAAACCAATATTGCCATAAGAACATCAAATGAAAGATTTTGTAATATCAGGGGATAAGTAAAAAAGATAAACTATATAAGGGGAAAAATAGTTTAATCTTTTGTTTCTTGACTACATAAGGCAGACAAGCTGCTTGTAACTACAGGACCTTGTGATCTTTTCAATAGATCATGCAGAAAATTTTACTTTTCCCCAATAATAATAAATGAAAAAACTCATAACTTGTAGAGTTAAAAGTTATGAAATTATAGAAATTATAACAAACAGGGAGTATCTGTCAGCAGCTCTCTGGAAGGATATGTTTCTGTTTTTAGGATGTGTTTTAAAATCACAAAGAAAAAGATTTTAAAAATTATAACAAAGGTATTTGATAAAAACATATAAAAACTAATCTTTTTGTTTGTTTTTGTTTTTTGTTTTGTTCTATTCTGTTTTTTGAGACAGAGTCTCACTCTGTTGCCCAGGCTAGAGTGCCATGGTATCAGGCTAGCTCACAGCAACCTCAAACTCCTGGGCTCAAGCGATCCTCCTGCCTCAGCCTCTCGAGTAGCTGGGACTACAGGCATGCACCACCATGCCCAGCTAATTTTTTCTATATACTTTTTTAGTTGTCCAGCTAATTTCTTTCTGTTTTTAGTAGAGACGGGGTCTCGCTCTTGCTCAGGCTGGTCTCGAACTCTTGAGCTCAAACAATCTGCCTGCCTCAGCCTCCCAGAGTGCTAGGATTACAGGCATGAGCCACCACACCCGGCCAAAAATTATGTTATATAAAGATTATATATATAAGTATATATATAAAAATACTTATATGTTACAAAAGTATTCTTAACACATGTTAATAGACATAGACAAAAATTCACATGAGGAAAGCCCACTCTTGAAAATTTATCTTAAAGAAATAATTCAAATGGTGGAAAAAATGTATGTAGGAAGACACAACAGTTCTAAAATATCAACTACAATGTAAGTGTCCAATAGGAGATTAGTTCATTAAATTACAGAACAGACACAAAATTCAACTATTAAAATTTAAATTATGAAGATTAAAGAATAACAAAATGAACTCATAGAATGTAATGTTTGGCCAAAAAAATACATAATGCAATATTTGGTTTAAAATTTGGAATTATCATCTTCAAGATGAAATTATACATACATTAGAAATAAATATGGAAAATGGAAAGTCTACACCTTAAAAGATAAAATTGTGATAAAAAGGTGATAAAATTGTCAGCAATTTATTTCTTAAATTGCCATTATTGATATAATAATGTTAAAATACATTTTTTAAAGTATTCTAGTTTTTAGGTATCCTGAATTCACAGGGCAAAGACTGAAAATTAATAAAAACGGAATCACGCATGTAAGAAACACCCACAATCAAAGGGACTCTTTATCACTTTACCTCTGTGTCGTTCATCTTCAGCAACCATCCTCTCAAAAACAACAGTAACAACTTGTCGCACTGTAGCAGCAGCTGTATTATTTGTAATATTATCTTTTGTGAAGTGTAGTCGAAAACAAAGAACAATTGCCTAAAGAAACAATTTTTATTTAGTGTGAAATAAGATTGAAGATCAAGGCCATTATCTTTATTTTATCAGATGTAACACCAAATTCAATAATTTATGTTTGGTTGTTTCAATCACAGATACAAAAAGTTTCACCATTTTATACAACAAAACTATAAAAATCCTCAGATTCTGAAATAACAAGCTCTCAGTAAATATAAAACCATGTAAGATTAGCTAAGGTAATGTGAAATATATCTTTTAAAATTTGGTTCTTTTAACATGTATATAAAAATGTGTCACGTTTTTATTTCCCCAGAATGACTTGCTTTGCAAAAAGTACTGAAAGCTTGTATCACTAAATCATTTGGAGAAATGCTATGTAAATTTGCTAAGCACATAAATAAAATTACAACGCTTTTAAAAGGGGTCATTTATATGCAATAAATTGTATTCCTTAAAAGTATATAAACAATTTGATGAGTTCTGACAAATACACAGGACTGTGAAACTATGGCCACAAATGAAATACAGAACATTTCCATCACCCCGATATTTCCCTTGTGCTCTTTTGCCATCCAATCTCTCCCTCCATCCTTGGCACCAGGCAATGACCTGTTTTTTTCACTACAGATTAGCTGGCATTTTCTACGATTTTATATAAATGGATTCATTCAGTATGAGCTCTTTTGTGTCTGGCTTCTTTCACCTAGAATACTATTTGTGAAATTCACCATGGTGTTCTGTGAATCAGTCATCTGTACCTTTTTATTACTTAGTAGTGTTCCACGGTGTGAGCAAACCACATTCTGCTTATCCACTCACCCGCGAACAGACATTTGGGTAGTTTCCAGTTTGGGGCAATTGTTAAAAAAAAAAGCTGCTGTGAACATTTATACACAAGTTTCTGTGAGGACGTTCGTTTTCATTTACCTTGGGTAAATAACTATGAGTGAAATGGTTCAGTCATATGGTAACAATAGGTTTAACTTTTTAAGAAACTGCCAGTTTCCCAAAGCGGTTTTACAATTTTATATTCCTGCCAGCAGTATGTGTGAGTTCAGAACTATCCCACATCCTTAATAACATTTGATATGGTCAGTCTTTTTAAATTTTAACTACTCTAATGGTAGTGTAATGATTTCTCCTTGTGGTTTTAATTTGCATTTCCCTGATAAGAATAATGAGCCTCTTTTCATGTGTTTGTCACCTATTTGAATATCTTACTTTGTACAGACTCTGTTGAAATCTGTCCATTTTTTACTGAGTTGTTTGTGTTATAAATGAATTGTAAGAGTTCATTATATAGTCTAAAGTCTTTTGTCATATATTTGTGACTATTTCCCCCCCATCTTGTGGCTTCTTTTAGGATTCATGAATTTTGTGCCCTAAGAAATCTTTGCCTATCCCAATATCATGAAGATTTTCTCCTATGTGTTCTTTTAAAAGTTTCGTAGTTTTAAAAAAAGTAATTCTTGGGAAAAAACATAATGGTAATTTAGATTCTATTCCTTATTATCTTAATTTTTCATCCCCAAATATTTCATTTCTAAATTAACTAACATAGTAAAATAAATCCTATAATCAGTTTTTATTTCTTTAGGTCAAATGATAATCTTTGATAAAATTTTAAGCATAAGTATCAGAATAATTTGATAGCTAGAAACCAAGAGGAATTATTACTATATATAATAAAAGTGTATATAAAAATACATAAAACATTTTATATAGCAGGTATAAGCTTAAAAGAATAAACTATTTACAATTAAGTAAAATCTCATTATGATCTAAGAACATCACTTGAGAGAGTATACATAGCTTAATGTGACAGTATACTGTGCTTCTCGACTTTATAGGCCATCCATCCTTAAAGGCATGCAAATTATAATAAAACTACTATTGAAAGTCCAAAAAATTTCTTAGATAATAAATCATTAATTGAAGACTGTTTTTATATTACTCTGTACTTTGTTTTTTAGAAATATTTTATAATAAAAACTTTTTAAAAAGTAAAATAAATATCACATAACAATGGTTATATGTTCTGAAGAGAATGGGACTGGGGAAGAAATGAGAAACAGCTATCATAAACGCTAAAAGCAGATTTGCTTGATTCTAGCCACTTAGGAGACAAACTTGTTTTTTGTTTTTTGGTTTTTTTTCATCATCTTTCATTTAGCAAATGTTTATTGAACAGTATGTTCCAGGCATGCTTTAGATACCGGAGATACAGCCATGGACCCCTCCCCTAGTGGGGTTTGTGGACTGATGGAGAAAGAGCCAATGTAACAGGAAAATGCATTCTAGAGCAATAGGCACTCTAAAATGGGCAGTGCACCAGGTTTTCTGGGAGCACACAAGAAGTGCTCCTATCCCTGATTTGTGGGGTCAGGGAAGGCCTCCTAGAGGAAGTGATATGGGAGTTGATATTGGACAGAGGAGGAGGAGTTAGTACGGTGAAGTGGGTAGAGACGGGGTTAGATGATTACAGGCAAAGAGAGAGAATATGTGAAGGCCCCTAAACAGAAAGGAGTCGAGTTGAATATTTCTGGAGTGTAGGCGTCTGGTTTTAGTCTGGAACGTCAGTTCTTAGTGCGCTCTTGGCCGAAGAATGACCAGATGCACCAAAGTAAGGAAAGCATGAGGTGAAGTTTACTTAGGGGGAGCAAGATAGGATTATAGAGCAAGAGCAAGACATAGGTTTACAAAGCATGATACATACACCAGAAATGACTACTGGACCCCTTGTTGCAGCAGAAAAAGAGCACTAAGGAGACAAATTTGAACTGCCTGGTTTACATATCATATACATGTGAAATTATTTTTTAAAGGAGGGTAGGGCCAGCTATCACAGAGAATCTCAAATACCCAAGGCAATATCTCACAACACATTTTTCCCTTTACTTCCATCTTTCTCTATTCCTATTCTTCCACTACTTTTCTCTCCCTTTTTCCATTTCCTACTCATAACTAAGCCTGCTAGTTTTGCCCAAGGGAAGCTTTTCTTAAGCACCCTAACCTGATTTTCTCCTAATCTGGAGAAAATAAGGTATTGACAGTTATTAACATACAATGTCGATCATCACTATAGCTACAGGGAAAGTCAAACTGCACCAGGCTTTCTTCCCTTTCAGCCAGCTTACTCAAATACTGTCTCTCAAACCATTTATGAACTCTGGCAAATAGGTTTCCTACCTTAGAAAGTGCCTCGTCATGCACTACTGTATTGGTTGTTAAAAGAACTAGAACTGTTTGAAGTAGCTTAAGTTCTTCAAGACTATTTTCCATTAGCTGCCAAAGCATGTTAATTATATTTCCAGCTGCAGTCTGTAAAATAATTATTTTAATTATTACCAACAAATAAAATATAGGTGTTTTTGTCCTTAAATAAGAAAAGATATATAAATCTTACCTCAGTTGGGGAGGATTTCTTGATCACAATCACAAAAACCATATTTTTAGATCTATAGATCCAAACACATCTCTCAACTAATTTGGGACTTAACAATTAATTTTCTCCTCACAAAAGTAAATTTCTTTAAAATGTAATATCCTAGTTGAATATAAGCAAATAGCAGCATGCAGTTCTGAAATACCTAGTCAAAATCAAAGCTCTTTCCCGTAATAATATGGATATATTTCATTTGGACATGAATAATATGGACATACACAAATTATGAGTCTGCTGTTTCTTATACATTACTTTATCTACAGTATATTATAGAAAAAACAAAATGCAATGCAAATTAACAATACATTTGCACGCTCAATTTAATCTGATATTGTTCAGGATGCTATACTAAGGGCAAATACCATTTCTATACCTATAGAGCACAAAATTAAGATAATACCGTTACATTTGAGAGTAAGATGCAGATTCACAGTTATGAAATATTTTTTGTTTTACCATCATAAGGTTAGAAAAAAAATACACTTAATGAACAAATTATCACTTCAGATAATCTAGAAAGTCATGATTTTCCCTCCTTTCTAAAAAAAATTTATGAATTACATTAAATAACTATTTGATGATATTGAAAATTTCCTTGATTCTCAAAACTGTCACCTATATTACTGAACTGTGACTTCTTAAATTACAAATGACTTGATAAAATGCATTTCATCTTTATTCATTTATGAATGTTTAAAGAGGAGACAATTTGGCAATATTTAAAAATTAAGCCCTTTTCTCCAATCACATTGACATTCATAAAATTGTCTTATATTAAACATCATGAGGCCAGACGCAGTGGCTCAGCCTGTAATCCTAGCACTCTGGGAGGCCAAGGCGAGTGGATCGTTTAAGGTCAGGAGTTTGAAACCAGCCTGAGCAAGAGTGAGACCCCGTCTCTAATAAAAAAAATAGAAAGAAATTAATTGGCCAACGAAAATATATAGAAAAAATTAGCCGGGCATGGTGGCACATGCCTGTAGTTCCAGCTACTTGGGAGGCTGAGGTAGAAGGATTGCTTGAGCCCAGGAGTTTGAGGTTGCTGTGAGCTAGGCTGACGCCACAGCACTCTAGCCCGGCAACAGAGTGAGACTCTGTCTCAAAAAAAAAAAAACAATCTTGTGAATTATTCCAGATTAAAGGAGATTCATGACCATTATGACCATTTTAATTCCCTGGACAATTTTTTCTACTTTTGGGGGTTGTTAGTGGTTTCCCTGGGGATTGTAATTAACATCTTAATTTATGACAATCTAGTTCATATCAATACCAATCTAATTTCACTAGTCTACAAAAGCTCCTATGTGGCTCTGTTCCCTATCCCCACTTTT
This sequence comes from Lepilemur ruficaudatus, assembly GCA_963574885.1. NCBI lineage: Eukaryota > Metazoa > Chordata > Mammalia > Primates > Lepilemuridae > Lepilemur > Lepilemur ruficaudatus. The sequence goes on from CAUYRT010041549.1 coordinate 8,351, forward strand.
CTGCTATTGTCATTGTCATACAAATTATATCTTTGTGTATTATATACCAATCAACAAAGACCTCTAACTATTTCTTTATGCTGATGTCTTTTTTTTTAAGTTTTACATTTAGTTTTCACAAATGTCAGAGGCCTGCCTTAGATAATAGGTATGGACCCACCACGATAAAATAGCATTAAAATTAAAAGTTTCATGACACAAAAGAACTTAAGCAATTTGGAGTTCCACTGAGCTGGATCTGAACTTGGGAGCACTTCCTTAACTTGATGCTTTACTGTGAGAACACCAAGCACAGAGTTAGTTTAAGCCTAAGATTTCCAGATAGAGAACATGATACCAAGCCAAGATGGCAAAGCAGGAAACATGAAGGTTCTAGAAGCTGTTACTCTGAAACTTCACCCGTGGGTAGTTACCGGCATTCATTTATAAAACCTTTCTTTAACATTAAGTGCTTAGGAGTTCGATGACCAAAGTGAGTTTGATCCGTAAGTGCTGAAGGAGAAAGAAGAGAGAGGTGACTGTCAGTTGAATACTTCCCACTCTCTGGAAGTGCCAGAGATGTTCCTAGTTTCCACACACACCAGGTTCAGTTTCTGTCCCCAGCACCAACTGCAGGGGTGTGAGACATTCCTAGGGTTATCTAAACAGATGGCTGTGTTGATAGTGATAACACCCCTGGGACGTTCTTAGGCTGGAGTTAAGCAGACCTTTGCAGAAGCCAAGAATGTTTGAGTTCCCAGGCGTGAGAGTCTGCCCTGGTCATTATGGGCTTCATGACTCTGAGAGCCAAAGAACTGGCATAGAATGTACTGATTCCCTCTCTTAAAGGCTAAAAAGTTAATGCCTGTTAAGGCCTTACAGTCTTTCCTTCTTAGGACATACAATATTTTGGCCATAATCTTGGATATGATTAGGAAAATCTTAACCACTGGTGGTGAGATCCTCACAGAGGGCCCAGGGTGAGGGGAACTGGTAAGGGGTCAGAGTTACCAAAGTCTGGAAGCCTGTCAGAGTCTTCTCCAACTGTACCACTTTGTGCAGAAGCCAGAGCTGAACTATGTCTTTGGAAAACCTGATACTTGAAGTTCTCTCTAGAAACTGCTTTCTAATCCTGTAAACAATACTCAAAAAAACACCCAACTTCAGGTGGTGGTGTGGAAGATGACAAAGTAGAACACTTCAGGAATTAGTCCTCTGAAACAACTATTAATAGACAAGAACTCAACTGTTTTGGAATTTTGGAGTCTAGTCAAATACTTGCAGTGTCCAGGGGAGTACTAGATGAGAAGAGGCTAGTAAAATTCAGTGACTTTGAATATTTTACATAGCAGCTACCATTCCCTATCCCACAGCCATAGGGAAGACAGCCCATATGTGACATGCTGGTGCCATGGTGGGCAACAGAAACCTCTTCCACTAAAAATCAGGGCTGTGTGTTTTTTGCTTGTTTGTTTGTTTGTTTGTTTTTTGAGACAGAGTCTCACTCTCTTGCCCAGGCTAGAGTGCTGTGGCATCAGCCTAGCTCACAGCAACCTCAAACTCCTGGGCTCAAGTGATCCTTCTGCCTCAGCCTCCCAACTAGCTGGGACTACAGGCATGTGCCACCATGTCCAGCTGATTTTTTCTATATATTTTTAGTTGACCAATTAATTTCTTTCTATTATTTTTTAGTATAGAC
>CAUYRT010041551.1:0-19855 GCA_963574885.1 Lepilemur ruficaudatus
GTACGTAGATACAGTTGGAGCACTATGTATGTACTCTATGGACTACTTTGACAGAGTAGGTTTTTGAATGTAACAAGATAAGTCAACTTGAGTTGTAATATATTTTGGGAAATCAGCTCACTACAAATTGTGACTGTAAACATGGTACTGTAAATGCTTTGTAGTTTTACCCCAATAAAAAAACCAAAAAAAAAAAAAAATTTAGAAGCACCAAAAAAAAAAAAAATTAATGAGATGCCTATTCCAGAATAAAACTTGACATCAGTTTGTTTTGAATATAAAAAAATGAGTAATGTAAAAACTAATGAAATTTGAGTAAGATCTGTAGTCTAATTCATTGCATTATGCCTACATTGATTTCCTGGTTTTAATACTGAACTCTAGTCATGTAAAATGTCACCATGGCGAGTGAGGGGATGGTAGCTGGTGGAAGAGTACACAAGACCTCTCTGCATTATTTTTGCAACTTCTTGCGAGTCTATAGCTAGTTGAAAATAAAAAGTTAATGGAAAGGTTGAGAGTTTATTCCATCATTTATTCCTCTTCAGAGAAGCTGATGGCCAACACTTCAACCACAACACGTGTTATCTGTGCAAAAGGCAATTAATTTAATTTGAAAAACTCAGTAGGGATCAGGGTCAGCTTCACTAATCACTCATCACTCTTTAAAACTCAGGCTAAATTCTACAGAACATAAGTAACCCAAAAGTGAAACTTGAGCAGGTGTTCCAGCTAACTTATAAACACAGATTTCTTAGACTTCGAAAAACTGTCAAGAGATTTATTACCCAGCCCTGGGCCATTTGGTCACTTGAGGGAGTTGCCTCTCTTTTAACTCTTCTCTGTACACACTTGATTTTCCTTCTCTACATCTTCACATCTCCTCTCACTTCCTTACTTGCTACAAACAATTGAACTATTAGTGGAAGTTTTGGGATTTTTTTTTCTTCAGATACTGGATCTTGGACCACCTTTATTGAGCATCATGGTTTAACCCCAGGGCTCTGAGATGTGCTTTCTTATAAATTTCTCCTTCTATGCTCACGAGAGCTTAAGGAGTTTGTGCCTGCTCTGTTCATTCTCTTCTGAAATGATTACAGTGAATGTGATCTGAGTTTTAACTGCTCAATTATAATTTGAGGGCATTTCAAGAAACCCAGCTTTATATTCAGCTGGCTATTGCCAATGAACCCTGAACAAAACAAAGATAGGGAACATGAAAGTATATTTAGCGGTGATGGGGGCAGGCAAAAAATGTAAATACATGTTTAAAGGAATTAGAGATGAATGGGAAATGAGGGAAGCCTGTATATTAAGAAAAGAAGTTCTACTGCCTCTCTGGGCCTCAGTTCCTTCATCTATAAGAGTATTGATTGGAAAGCCCATACAACCCTAATATTCTGTTATTTGGAAACTCCATTAAATTTTTAATATAATCTAAAAAGCAGAGAAAGTAATTTCTCTAAATGCACGTCATTTTGTAGATAACACACACACATTTTCTTCTATTTTATCTTGAAAAATTTAGACATTGAGGAAGGAGACATTTCAGAAATAACTTTCTCCCTAATTCTATTCTTAATTAAACTACAATCATCATATCACATGGAATCCTATTCCTGTGCACAATCTCCTATTTGATTCCTAGAGCTTTTTCTGAGTGAGAATTGAGATAGAGAGAAATGGTCTGCTGTTCTTGGTCCTTCCTTGTGCACAACCCACACTGGAAATTTTTAAAAACATAAAAATTGTACTACAGGCTCCAGAGCTGCCTTGTCAATAGGGAGAAAGAATGTTTTCCTATCTTATTCTCCCTTTCCTTTGCAGGATTTATTGCCTGTGGAGGCCTCTGGATCACCCCAGTTCATATAAACAGGAAACACAATCCCAAGTAAAGAAGAAAAGGAGAGAGGAAGCTGGAGCAAGCCAAGCACTATAGGTACAATACACAAGAAAATTAGCATATTGCTAAATTTCCTTCCCTCAAGATTATGCAACTCTGGATTGCCAAAGAACTTCAAATTGTATATAATTGATGCAAATCGGGTGCCTCCGAGTCCCAGATTGGAAGTTTATAAGTCCAATGTTAAATGAGGTTGGGGTAACTTGTTGTGGACACTAGAAATAAGATTTCAATATACCTGAGTCATGTCCTGTCATGATAGGCAGACTCTGTAAATACTGAAGTGCTGTGGAAATGGAATTATTATCTTGAACAAGCCAAAAAGCATTTAAGCAGTGAGAAATTGAACAGAATTTAATGATACAGTAAATTGTGATATCGCTAGAGGTTGTATAGTAATGATGTGGAAAGTTAAGCCTAAGCTTCTATAAAGAACAATTTCCAACATAATGAAAACTTGTGGTTAACTATGATATTGTTTTTCTATCTGTATATATAGAATGTTACATTTTTTCTCTATATATATAATGTATAATTGAAAAATTGGGAGTGACATCAGCAAGATAGCCAACTAGAAGCTTCTAGCATTCTTCCATCCCACAAGAAAACCAAAAATGATGAGGAAATAACTACATTTCAACCAAAGTAACCAAAGGAGAGCACCAGAGAAGAGCAGAGAAGCAGCAGAAATTCTGTAGAGCAAAGAAACCCAGGACGTCTACACAGTAAAAGAAGGAAACACTTCATCTCTACCATGCCATCCCCCTAGTCAGGACCGACTTAGAATCAGGAGGGACTTCTCCCTGCAGGGAAAAGGTAGGCCAGAGGACCCCAGCAGCCCCTATCACCACCACAGACAACTGGAGTCTTTGCTACTGGAGACTCCTGAAGTCCTCACAGGTTCTGAGCCCAGCTGAGGAAGCTCCCAAGAGGCCACACACTGAGCCACCCCCAGAGAAGGAGCTGACACTGTGCTTTGTCCCCTAAGGCCCAAGCTCCCACTGCTCTATGCCATCTTGGAACTAGATCCGCTGCTAGAGTGCATCCTACTTTGGGGGCAAATGGCCATTGCATCCCTCCTATCCTTAGGCTCAGATGCCACTGCATTACATTCACCCAGGATGCCATTCCCAAGCAGAAGTGCTGCTATACTATGCCCTAACCTAGGGCCAAGTTACACAGAGTCATTTCATTCTCCTAGTCCCAGTCACTGGTGTACCTTTCCCTTACAGCCAAGTTGAAGTGGTGTCTCACCCAAGGGACCCACTTGTAAAGAAATTCTAACTCATAACTCATAAATTTAAAAAAAAATCATAAGGGACTATTACAAACAATTACATGCCAACAAATTGGATAACTTAGAAGAAATTAATTCCTAGAAAAATAGTACCTACCAATATTGAGTCAAGAAGAAATAGAAAGCCTGAATAGTTCAAATAAACAAAGATATTAAAGAAGTAACTTAAAACCTCCCAACAAAGAAAAGTCTAAGACCAGGTGGCTTCATGACTGAATTCTACCAAAGATTCAAAGAATTATTATCAATACTTCTTAAACCCTTGACAAAAATAGACCTAGAAACACTTTCAAACACACTTTATGAGAGCAGCATTACATTGATACATAAGCCAGACAAAGATATCACAAAAAAAGAAAACTATAGGCCAGTTTCTCTAAAGAACATCATTGGAAAAATTCTCAATAAAATATTAGCAAACTGAGTCCAGTAACACATCAAAAAGACTGTACATCATGAACCTGTGGGATTTATCTCTGGCATGCAAGTCTGGTTTAACATATGTAACTCAATCAATGTGATATATTACATTAACAGAATGAAAGATAAAAACCACACAATCATCTCAATTGATGCAGAAAAAGCACGTCACGAAGTTCAACATCCTTTCTTGATAACAACTCTCAACAATTTCTGTATAGAAGAAAATATTGTCAACATAATAAAGTCAATGTATTAAAAAAACTCCACAATTAGCATTACAATAAATGGGGAAATTGAAATGTTTTCTACTAAGATCCAGTACAAGGCAAGGAGGATGCCCACTCTCACCAGTGCTATTCAACATGGTACTGGAAATACTAGCAAGAACAATCAGACAAGGAAAAGAAATAAAAGGTATCCAAATAAAGAACTAAAATTATCTCTATTTGCATATGACATGATCCTATATGTAAAAAACTCCAAAGATTTCACACACAAAACAACTGTCAGAACAAAGAAATGAGTTCAGCAAAACTTGTAGAATACAAAATCAATAAATAAAATCAGTACCATTTTTATACAAAAATAAAAACCAACTGAAAAGGAAATCAAGAAACAATCCCATTTATGATAACATCCAAAAAATAAAATTAAATATCTAAGAATAAATTTAAGCAAGGAGATGAAAAATCTGTACACTGAAAACTATAAAACATTGATGAGAAAAATTGAAGAAGACATAAATAAATGGAAAAATATCCCATGCTCATGGATCAGAAGAATTAATGTTGTTAGAATGTCCACAGTACACAAAGCAATATACAGATTTAACACAATCCCTATCAAAATCTCAATGGCATTCCCCACAGAAATAGAAAAACATTTCTAAAATTTGCATGAAACCATAAAGGAACCCAAATAGCCAAAACATTTCTGAGAAAGAAAAAACAACTTGGAGGCATCATACTTGTTGATTCAAAATTATATAACAGAGCTATAGGAATCAAAACAGTATGGTACTCACATCAAAACAGAGGCACAGATCAGTGAAACATATGGAAAGCCCAGAAACAAATCCAAACATATATAGTCAACTAATTTTTGACAAGGACACCAAGGACACAATGGGGAAACAATGGTATCTTTAATTAATGGTGCTGAGAAAAGTGGATTTCACATGCAAAAGAATGAAATTGGACCCTTACCTTATACCATACACAAAAATCAACTTAAAATGAATAAGACCTAAATATAAGACCAGAAAATATAAAGCCTATACAAACGAACACAGGAGGAAAATTCTTGGATATTGGCCTTGGCAATGATTTTTTGGATATCACACCAAAAGCTCAGGCCACAAAAGCAAAAATAAATAAATGAGACTGCATCAAACTAAAAGCTTCTACATAGCAAAGGAAACAACCCACAAAATGAAACTGTAGCCTATAGATTGGGGGAAAAAATTGTAAAAGAAAAAATCTGATAAGGTATGAATATCCAAACTTATAAAGAACTCATAGAACTCAATAGCAGTAAAACATATAACCCACTTTTTAAAATGGATGAAATAACTGAATAAATATTTCTTCAAAGAAGACATAAAAATGGCCAAACAAGTATAGGAAAAGGTACTCCATATCCCCATTAATCATCAGGGAAATTCAAATCAAAACCACTATGAGATACCAGCTCACACCCATTTCAATGGCTATTATCAAAAAGGCAAAAAATAAGATATGTTAGTGAGGGTATGGAGAAAAGGTAATTCTTGTACACAGGTGTGGGAATGTAGACTGGTATAGTCATTGTGTAAAACAATATGGAGATTTCTAAAGAAATTAAAACTATAACTACCATGTGATCCAGAAATTCTTCTTCAGGGCATATACACAAAAGAAATAAAATCATCACCTTGTAAAGCTATCTGCACTCCCATGTTCACTGCAGCAGTATTCACAATAGCCAAGATAGGGAAACAATTTAAATGTCCATCAACAGGCAAACGGATGAAGAAACTATGGTACATACATACAACGGAGTATTATTCTGCCCTAAAAATACAATCTTGCCATTTGCTGCAATATGGATAAGCCCAGAGGACACTGTGCTAAATGAGATAAACTGGACACATTAAGAAAAATATTGCATGATCTCACTTTTATGAGAAATACAAAAGAAATCACTTTTATATATCTCAAATATACGGAGATAAAGAATGAAATCATGGTTACCAGGGGCAAGGTGGGGAGAGGAAATGGGGAGATGTAGGTTGGAGGATACGAAGTAGCAGATATGCAGGATGAACAAGTCTAGGGATCTAATTTTCTAAATTAAAAAAATAAATTTTAGCTATTTCCAAACTTCACTTTTCTTATCTGCCATTGCAAATAGACCCATCAAGAGGTCATACATTTTATCATGTATATTTAAGCTATACAACACGATGTTATAGGATGCAGATAGAGAGTAAAAATGTTACTGTAGTGAAGCACATTAACATGTCCATCGTCTCAGTTACCCATATTTTTGCTCTTGTGACAAAAGCAGCTGAAATCTACTCATTTAGCATGAATCCCTCCCTGGTACAGTGCAATTTTATTACCTATAATCCTCCTGTTGTACATTAGATCCTATTTGAGGTGTCCACAGTTTTGTAGTGGATACATAATAAGTAGGACCTGAAGATAAACAATTGAGGTGCTATTGGGGCATGACATGTTCTGGAAAATTTAAGAAAGCCTTCCTGGAAAAGTGTGACCTGAGCCAAAGGGGAAAATAAGAATAGAGTAGGTTGGACAGGAGTAGCTTGTACCAAGTCACACAGTAAAGCAAGCACATGGCATATTGAGGACAACGGCAAGTGTGCAATATTGCTATAATTGGGTTATGATGCTGAAAACGAGCAGTGGTCACACAAACATTGGCTTTATGCACCCTATTAAGAATTCTAAACTTGATCCTGAAAGATATAGAAGACATGGAAGGATTTTAAGCTAGGGAGTAATGTGTTCAGACTTACCTTTTAGAAATATCACTCTGCCAATTATAAAATGAATGAATTTATGTGAAGGTGAGACCAGTTAGGAACCTATTGCAGAGATTTAGATAGAAATGATGAAGGCCTGAACTAAGGAAATGACAATAAAGATGGAAAGAAGAGCATGAAATTGTCAGATAATGAGGAGCCAGAATTGACATGACTTGAGGATCGACTGGATGTGGTGGGGGGAGAGAGGAAAGAGGGACTTGGGTGCTTCCAGGTTTAACAAGCAGATGGACAGTGGCATCATTCACAAATAATGAATATGAGAAGGATTTGGAGGGGAATGAGCTCAAGTTTAGACATATTTGCCTGTGAGGTATCCACGGATTAGCCAGAAGTGAGTAAATTGTAGCAATCAGGGACTCCAGGAGGGAGACGTTCATCTGGATTGGAAATGCAGCCCTGAGATCATCACAGTGTTGGTGATCAAAGCTATGACTGTGGATTAGGTCCCTGAAAGAGAGTGTAGTGAGGAAAGAGGGGAAAGAGAATTTAACTCTGGGAAACACATCCATCCATTAGAAGTGTGAATAAATGGGGACTGCCTGCTATGATTTGAATGTTTGCCCCTTCTTGGTATGGTGTGTCCTCCAGAATTCAAGTATTGGAAATTTTTCCCCTGGTTAGGTGATGTTTGGAGGTGGGGCCTTTAAGAAGTGATTAGGTCATTCAAAGAGATAAATCCTGCTCTCATGGGACTGGGTTAATTCTTTCTGGAGTGAGTTCTTACTCTCCCAGGACTGGATTCATTACTGCATAGGTGAGTTGTTATAAAGCAAGACCACCCCTCACATTGTGCCCCTGTCACACATGCCCACTTCCCCTTTAACTTCACCATGCTATAATGTAACACAAGGCCCTCACCAGGAGCCAACCAGATGCAGCCACCCAATCTTAGACTTTCCAGCCTCCAGAACTGTGAGCCAAAATAAACATCTTTTATTTATAAATTACCCAGTATTTGGTATTCTGTTAATAGAAAAGACTAAGAAACCTTAAAACACTAAGAAAATGGACTTAGACACCCAGACTCACGTTGAAATTTAATTGCCATTGTAACAGTATTAAGAGATTGGACGGTTAAGAAGTGATTAGGCCATGAGGGCTCTGTCCTCCTGAAAGGGTTAATGCCATTATTGTGGGAATGAGTTTGCTATTGTGGAAGTTGGTTCCTTATAAATGAATGAATTTTACCCTCTTTTGCCCCTCTCTCTTCAGCTCTACCTTGCCCTCTTTGCACTTCTGCTATGTGATTCCTTATGCCATGTTATGATGTAGCAAGAAGGTCCTTACAATACGCCAGCCCCTGGATCTTGGACTTCCCAGTCTCCAGAACTGCGAGCTAATACATTTGTGTTCATTATAAATTACCCAGTTTGTGGCATGCTGTCATAGTAGCACAAAACAAACTGAGTACCTAGAAAGGCATCCAAGAAGCAGCAACAAGACACAGGAGAAAAGTGCTGCACACATCAAGGCGGGATAGTGTGGAGAAGCAGGGAGTAATCAGCAGAGGAGATTGAAGCAACAAGGTAGAGGATTTCCCACTAGATTTGACAACTTTGGCAAGAGTAGTTCCAAAAGAGAACAAAGAAATAGAGTTTATAGTGAAATTATAAAACTCTTTGGACAAATTTATGTACTGAAAGTGAAGCTTTTTAGAAATGAAATAACTAAAGATCTAAAATAGAAGAAGGACCACTTATAAAATAGAGTTTACACAATGAGTGTGTGTTGAGGGGGGTTGGGAGTATAGTCAGCAAAAGGATTCAGAACAGTTGAAGAGATCAGCTCTGGGAGACAAATGAACATCTTTCACTGAGTCAGAAATAAAGGAGAGAAGAGGTGCAGAAAGTTGACAGGTTGCCTTATGATGGCTTCTGTTTTCTCTATGAAAGAGAAAGTGAGGTTATCAGTTACTAGTGAATGGGAGAAGAAGTGAGAAAAGGAAAATGAGACTAGCATGATGTTTCATTCATTCAACAAACATTTACTCAATACCTATAATGTGCCAGCCAGGACCAGAAACTAATTTCAAGTTGCTCATGGGTATATGGCAGGAGAAAGGTCTAGAATGACCACCAAAAAGAACTTGAGTGAAAGATAACTGAGTAGGGACTAAATAATCACTCGAGGCTGTAGACTGTGCATTGCTAATGGCATCAATAGCAACACTTGAATGGAGCAAGATTTTCTCTGGAAGGGTCCAGAGCCTAAAGGTGGGAGTAAAATGCAGATGATTAAATGGATCTAGAGTTGGATATTATGAGAAGAGTGCAGCAGAAAGACAAGGGGGAAAGAGAGCAGAGAGTATCAGTCAGAGAATCAGAGAGTGTGGTATTGGTGAGACAGGTAAATATTTAAATGGAGGAGGAAATGCAGCCTATAAAATGCTGAAATACCTGGACACACAGAGGATTTGAAGCATTGCAGGGCCCAGCTTGAAGGAAAGATCTGCAGGAACAAAGAAATAAGAATGCTATACAGATAAGAGGTTTTTCCAAAGAGTGAGATAGTGGCTACAATTTCAAAAAATACACTGTTCTGGAATGTGGCCATAGGAGAGAGTTGCTAAAGTGAAGGCAAAGGTGATTGGGAGACTGAGAATCCTGGAGGCTTAGGTACTACGAGTGTGATCCTCGTGGACTTAGGAGTGATGAGCAAGACTGGGCTCATGTGCATTGCAGGAGTTGGGTCAAAAAGTGATGATCCTTTAATAGAGACATGGACAGAGATATGGATCAATACTTTTACAGGAATGATGATGTATTGACCTGGAAGTAGAAATAAAACCTAAGGAGACACAATCCAACCCTGGCTCAATGGTATGTGGTCTATTGAAGAGAGAAACATCATAGGGTAAAATCAAAGTTGTATTTTCAGAGATCAAGCAGATTTCTATAACAACAATAAACTGGAGGAAACATTCAGGAAAGAGGATATTGGGGATATTGGTGAAGGGAAGGCTGTTGGGAGGGTTTGGGGATAAAATGCAGTAGAAAAAAGGATGGAGAGAAAAATGCACCAGGCACTAAGGGGAAAGAGTAACAGAAGGGATTCCTGGAGAAGCTGGTGGTTGGGGAAGGGGCCAGGCATGACAGGCGCAGAGTCAAGTTAACTCAGATGCAGATGGAACTCTGGTTGATAAGTTATTTCAGTGACTGTTGAGGCTTGCATAGGGCAGTTGTCTATCACACTCTGGCCCTGTTGATGGCCAGGTGGAAAAACTATGCAAGGATATATGGAAATATCATCAGAGTTGGAGTTTGGAGGAAAGTGAGAGGAATTGCTGTGGTAGGGCTGCCAAAGGAGAGGGACAGACAATACAGGGGATGAGGTTTCCTAAGCACCTCTAGGTTTCCATTGTGCATAGTATTTGGTATTGAAAAGCATGAACATGTCTCATACCCCTGCCATTGTTTTTTCTTCCCTGTGGACTCTGTGAATCATGGAACTGATCATGTTTATTTTCACTGGCTTCTAGGAAGCTCAAAAGCAAAATTCCAGCCTACTGCTACAAGACTTTAAATCATATGTTTGGATTAATAAATACATCCCAGGATTCATTTTACTTTTACTAACCTCACTCCCTCCTTTCACCAATTTTTCTGTCTTATTTTTTGCTTTCATGTTTGTTTTTATGACATCTCTACTCTGTTTAAAATGAGACTCTGTATAAATAATAAACATTTTAGTCTATGACTAATTCAAGATCTGCACAAAGAACATAATTAAATACTCAGATACTAGACACTCAAGAAAGAGCATTTATTACCACAGAAATACTGAGAAGGTTAATGATTCCACAATTCTTATTTCCTGCCAGGTTTATATCTTGCATATATACTCCAGTGTTGATACTAAGATTGCAGAAGCATTGCTCAGGCTCCAAATTCCCATGCATATAGTTGTTAGTGTGACCATAAAATTAATCATCTAAACCCAGGTACTTTTGAGAGTCACAAGGGGCATTACTAATAATTATTCCAGGACAAGTATGAGACATATGATCACCCTACACATAGATCAATTTTAAAATATGGGCTTACATTCCAAGTTATGCTTATTCTCTAAGAAAAACCCTCAATACTGCTATATTACTCTTGCCATTTTCTACAGGAAATGACTTTCTATTAAGAACTTGTTTAGTTCTAAAGTTGTTTGGAATATCCACAGGGCTCTGTTGACTTTCAACAAAGGACTATAAAGCCTACTACTTGTGATGGGTAGGACTTCTCCTGCCAGTCCATCAAATAACTGGTTAGCACATAATGCTCATGTTGAAACTGCCCAAAAGGATGGAGATGGAGGAGAGTGATTGAATTTGGACAGTTATTCTGTTACCTTCCCTGCACCACTGAAATTTGTTTCACTTGATTACATTTATTCAATATGAAAATAAGTCCCATGCATTTGAAATGCACAGTGTAAAATATCACATGTACTTGTGAACCAAATATGAATTGAAATCATTTGTGTTGGATTGTCACTCCATATGAGCTGTCGGAAAATTATATTTATGGCTATTTTCGTAGACAAGTTTTAAAAAGTTCTTAAAAGGAGCTTTGCCCTTTTTTTAAAACACTACAGTAAACCCACATCCACATCTCAGACAGCCCTTTGGTCCTTGTGTCTGGCTACCCATTCAAATGTAAGAGAGAAAAATGCAGGGCACAGTTCCAACCAGATGAGAGGGAGGAACAAAGGAAATTTCTGATAGAAATATGGACTGACAAGGTTCCCATCCTAAAGGGGAACCCCCAAGACCACCCACAGGAGAGGATTTTTCTACCTCAGTAAAAAAAAGGGCCCACTTTGAATCTGAGCATTTTTATTAAGTATCTAAAAATAGCATGTGAGGGCTGAGCTATTTAAGCCTACTATTCTGTAGATCTGTTTTCCTGGGTTATTTAAGCAATGCACCCTTTAGGAGGACATGGTTCTAGAGACTCTGTGAATGCTTTGCCTGCTTCTGACTGTAGCTCTGATGTCCCTCCTCCTGCCAAGGATGTGCGCGGGGCTCAGGGGTGTAGCGGTACAGGGACAGAAGACCTCTTAACTCCAACTGCAAGTTTGTAAAACTAGAAGGCATTTAGTCCTACAGTTTCTGAGGGTGAGTCAGGTATTAGGCCTGCAAGGGCAAAATAAAAACCCCAGCTAAAGTATGTAGCTGAAGTAGAGGAAGGGGACAGAGAAGAGGTACCACAGCAAAGCTAATCAAATGGGTACCTGCCAGGAACAACTCTTGAAAGGCTAGCCCTTTCTCACAGGCACCTTTTATCTAGTCCCAGACCCTCCCCTCCGTGGATGTTCACTGTCGTATCCATTCTAAACCTGAGAACCATTTGGATGAGATATTATACTCCATGTGGTTCAGATTACATTATTTTGGAATTACCTCTATTCATATACCTGGAGATAAAAACTAAAGGCCACAGAGAGTCTAATGCTCTACCCACATCTGAGAGGATAACATATCTTAGTTCAGTATTTATATAATAAAAAATAAACACTCAATGGAATTTATTAATGCTTACGATAATTGTAAAAGATGTACCGCCTTTTTAAAAAAGTACTAGTTCCTATGCACGATCAATTTATTAAGCAACTTGCGTGCATTAGCTTGTTAATCTTTACAACTATCCTACAGGGGAAATGCTGCTGTTAAGTTCATTATACAGATGAGAAAAACTAAAAATAAGTGAAAAAATAATTAAGCAATTCACTTAAAAACATATGACTAGTTCATGACAAAACCAAAATTTAAACAGGGTTCTTTTGACTCCACAACCTTAAACATATCAAATTTATTAATGAAATTTCCAAGAGGAGTCAATACAAAAAGTTTTAATTGTATTGCATATATTGAATAGATTAATAATACGGAGACTCCAATTGGACATTTTCCCAACTTTTTTCTGCTTTTCCAAGATGTCCTCACCAACCCATGGTTGATTTTAAGAATACAAAGGTTTCGGCATATTTCTCAGCAAGTTTTCTTCAACACTTTGAGCTCATAGTTTGTGGGTTTGTTAATATCCTCAATTCTAAAGCATTTTTCAAAGAAATTAAATAAGTTTCAACTGTTTTCTACATTAGAAAAGTATTGCATGTTACATTAAAGAAGACAAAGCAACACAATTTTTTTCTAGAAATCATAAATAACATAACAAGGCATCAGTTTCTTCTCCTATGGATTTGCAAATCATTTACTGGGCCTGTTCAAAAATATATAAATCATCAGAATTTTTGCAGGTAAAAAAATCTTTTCTTTACCAATATGTATACAACCTCAGATGTATTTACCAAAAATAGAATGAAAGATTAAGCAGTCAACCAGGAAAACTTTCTTAATGTGGTTCTTTTAGCTATAATCAACCATTACAGCTAGTAAGGCTGCACTGAGATACTCAAATAGATGTATTTACATTTTATATAAACATGAAGTTTTATTATTCTCTACTTACTAAATCTTCTCTGGTTTGTCAATTTGCTTTCATTAACTTTCTTCATTGAAATAAAATTGTATACCCATCCTACCACATCTGCACAAATCATGATGCTCTGAGAAATATATTTGCTAAGGTCTCTGCTTAAACAAGATATTTTAAATCCTACCATTTATTCTCAATGTTATCAGTAAAAGTGCCTTTTCCATTTCTAAAATGTAAGCAGAGAATAAATTCATGAATTTGAATAAAAGATTCAACACATTGTTACTGTCATGGATATTACTGAAGTTCTACAGAGAACGTGATAGAAATCCACATGTGGCAGTATCAAAATATTTAAGGGATTTCTGATAGTTCAGGCTGCTGTACTAGTGGGTCAAGAATCACTTAAATATATAAGAATACACAGTCATGTAAAAAACACAGTTTCATTTGTCATACTGTATCGACTCTCTGTTGATGACTTGCACTTGCAAAGTTCAAATGCTCAGCCGTTTTTCATTTATGATGTGCAAGATTTTAAAGATTGTAAACACTCCAGAAAGGAAGAAATTATACTGGGTGGTCTTGGTAAGGGGAAAGTGGATATAATTAGGTATGACATGGCAAAGGGAGGGGGGAAGGCATACTTTAATCGGAGAACAAAAAACTTTTCAGACTATACCTAGAGCTAACATATTATCCAAAGGAAAGTGAAGGACATCAATGATGCAAAATAATTTTGGGGGGCCAAATGATGAATTTTAATCACTCAAACATCATTAATGGAATTTTTAGCTAAAAGCAAGAGCATTGTAAAATAAATAATAGCACATTTCTCTTGGTTTGAACATGAAGTGAACAGGATAACCAAGAGAGAATATTTATGTTTCAGAGTATGATTTTCACATCAAGCTTAGAAATCTCAGAAAAAGTGACAACCCACCCAGTGAAGGAGAGTAAGGGCTGCAAGAATCTCAACTTTTCTCCTGTCCCATTCTCTGGCTTAGGGCAGTGAATACCTAAGCCAAATGAGATCAGGAGACCAGGGAGATCTTTTTGTGGAACTAATATTTGGGATGAAGAAATCATGAATCTCTCCAAAATCAGCAGCAGAAGTGTGAAGAGTTCAGTTTGGAGAGGCTCAGAGAGGGAGCAGAGAGAGAGCTGAAGGATGACCAGGGGACAACCAGGAACCTTGTCCCCAGCATGGGACAAGGAAGCCAGAAATCCTCTGGGGGGAAATCACAGGCATGGTGGGACTGGGCTCTTCCAGGGAGGCCAAGAGCAGCAGCCTTCCCTTGTTTGATAGAGAAAGTTCTTTATTCTATCCCAGATAGTTTCTGATAACAGGCTCCTTATCAGAGACCAGCAACTCCTGACTTCCCCAGGTGAAGGTCAGTTGGTGCTTGAGGAAAAGATGGTAGAATTAGAGTTACTGACTTTAATTCACAATGCTTTTGGATATGCATAATTAAAACTCAGCCAATGAGGAAGAAGAGGGAGGATTGAGAGATGGGGACAGGGAAATTGTGAGGAAAAACACTGAATAAGAGAAGAAGAAGGGTTGCAGACTTGTAGGAACAGTAAGGAGCAGAGGAGGAGAAGAATGAGTTTCAAGGGTGTACAGGGGAGGAGACCAGAGGACAACTGGGCTTCAGGATTTTGGGATATTTCCAGACACAAAACATATGGATGAAGAAATAAACAATACCAGTTCCTATGGCTAAAATGAAAACGAGTTTTCCATTTCCTGTGGAAAGTTGGGGCCTACTCAAAAACACTGGCATGATTATGTTTGGTTTTCTTAGAAAATGCTCTGCTGTAAAATGCTAATACTAAATAACCTCAAAGTTTTAATTTACGGTCTCTGTTAAGTTGCAGAAAAGCTTCCTGTATTTTAATTTTAGAGGTCTAAGTTCTCAGAGTTGGGATAGTGGAGATCAATT
Source organism: Lepilemur ruficaudatus (assembly GCA_963574885.1). Lineage (NCBI taxonomy): Eukaryota > Metazoa > Chordata > Mammalia > Primates > Lepilemuridae > Lepilemur > Lepilemur ruficaudatus. The sequence goes on from CAUYRT010041551.1 coordinate 15,047, forward strand.
AGGCCAGCCCTTATCTGATTCATAGAAACCCTCTCTCTTGATGAGTCAACACCTCCCATGGGAGTCAGGTGAACAATGTGGTCTAAGTCCCATGTATTCCCATGGGGGTAATATATTGGACGACTGGACGACTGCCCAAGGTCTGGGATTGAGAAGTAGATTTCACATCCCAGCTGTCTAGGCATTTTAATGAGCAATCACATGAAATTCTGAAACTCCCTTGACACTAATAAGAATCCTCAACATTTAGATAGCACTTGAGAGTTTGCCAAAGATGTTTACATCAATGTTTGAATCTAATTCTCACTGTAGACACAGGACGTATTATGTTTCCCACTTTGCAGATTAGAATAGTAGTAAGTCTCCGAGGATTTATGGACTAGGCTAAAATCACACAACTAATAAAGTTTTCTGACTCTAGTCTACTTATGCAAAAGTACAAAAATATTTACTACAGTAACTTTTATATCAAATCATTAAATTATATGGTATTAAAGAAATTTCCAAGAAAAAATATCATTAAGAACAGGCTGATACAACAGATTCAACACAATTCCCATCAAAAGATCAATGTCTTATTTCACAGACCTAGAAAAAATAACCCTAAGCTTCATTTGGAATCAAAAAAGACCCTGAGTAGCCAAAGCAATCCTAAGCAAAAAGAACAAATCTGGAAACATCACACTACCAGATTTCAAATTATACTACAAGGCTATAGTAACCAAAACATCATATCACTGGTATAAAAGTAGAGACATAGACCAGGGAACAGAATAGAAAACCCAGAAATAAAATCATCTACCTAAAACGAACTGATCTTTAGCAAAGCAGACAACAACATACACTGGGAAAAGGAAGCCCTATTCAATAAATGGTGTTGGGAAAATTGGATAACCACATGCAGAGGAATGAAACAGGACCCCTGTCTCTCACCATATACCAAAAGTAATTCAAGATGGATAAATGTAAGGCATGAAACCATAAAAATTCTAGAAGAAAAGGTAGGAAAAACTCTTTCAGACATTGGCCTAGGCAAAGAATTTATGGCAAAGATCTCAAAGACAAATACAGCAACAATAAAAATAAATAGGATTTAATTAAATTTAAAAAGTTTCTGCACAGCAAAGAGAACAATCAACACAGTGAATAGACAACCTATAGAATTTGAGAAAATATTCACAAACTATATATCCAATAAAGGACTAATAATCAGAATCTACAAAGAACTCAAACAAATCAGCAAGAAAAAAACAAACAACCCCATCCAAAAGCTGAAACAAAAGTTTTTCAAAAGAAGATAGAAAAATGGTCTACAAACACATGAAAAAATGCTCAACATCACTAATCATCAGGGAAATGCAAATTAAAATTACAATGAAATACCACATTGCCCCTATCAGAATGGCCATTATCAAAAAGTCAAAAAATAATAGATGTTGATGTGGATGCAGAGAGAAAGGAACACTTATACACTGCTAGTGGGACTGCAAATTAGTACAACCTCTATGGAAAACACTATGGAGATACCTCAAAGAAATAAATGTAGACCTACCATTTGATCCAGTAATCCTATTGCTGGGTATCCTCCCAACAGAAAAGAAGTCATTTTATAAAAATGACATCTGTATTTGAATGTTTTTTGCAGCACAATTTATAATTGCAAAGATGTGGAAACAACCTAAGTGCCCATCAGTTCCTGAGTGGATAAAGCAAATGTGGTATGTGTTTACCATGGAGTACCACTCAGCCATAAAAAGGAATGAAATAATGTCATTTGCAGCAACTTGGATGGAGCTGGAGACCATTATCCTAAGTGAATATCTCAAGAATGGAAAACCAAACACCATGTGTTCTTGCTAATAAGTGGAGCCAAATGATGGGTACACATGGGCACAGAGAGACATAAAGGACATTGGAAGCTAAAAAGAAGGAAGGGTGGGAGGCGAGGTGTGAGATAAAAACTTACCTATTTGGTACATGAACACTATTTTAGTGACAGACACACCAAAAGCCCTGACTTCCATGTAGCAAAAACATTTTTAATATTAAAAAAAAAAAAAAAGATGGGCTGGTACAGTACAAGCATAGCATTGGTAATTAAATCTTATGTTTTGTTTCTTTCAGTTTGTGTATGTAAGAATCTAAGTATTTGAAAATCTATATATACTGTGAATCTATTGTATCTTCTTTGTTACTACACAAAAATTATGTTATTTCAAGCCATTATTTTAGGAAAGTTTCTGCAAGAAGTTTTTGAAGAATTCAAGATATCCTGCATATGATAAAGGCATACATGTTGCATACGTCAAAATCAAAGCCTTGGATTCCTTAATAGGACAGTTCTTTCCTATTGAGAGAGAGAGGTAAGTAAGTGGTTAAGCACACAGACTCTGGTGCCAGCATGCCCTGCATTTAAAGTGTGATTCTGCCACTTATTAGGTGTCTGATGTTGAGCAAGCTATTATACTTAACTTCTGTGCCTTAGTTTTCTCATCTATAAAATAGAGATTAAAATACTGTCAACCCATTGGAATATTGTCAGAATTTGAAGGGTTAATATCTTTAAAGTGTTTAGAACTATGCCTGATACCTAGTAAGCCCTATCTGTATGAGTTATTATTTTCATCTGCTGAACACTGTATATTAGGTATATTGGTGTCTTATTCGATCCTTAAAATAACCCTGGGAGGTAGGATTATTACACCACCTAGAAGGCGAAAAAAGTCTCGGAGAAGTCCAGTAATTAGTCCCACATCACAATGATAATCAGTGACACTGGTAAGCTTCAGCCTGGTCTTTCTGGTTTAATTGTCCTGGATGTTCCTACACAAGGGAGCAGTGGAGTGCAAGTCTGTGTAGCAGCTGTGTGTTACCCTTGCAAGCACACACTCACATCTCAGGCTTCAACTCTACAAACCTATCATTACTTCTCTAAAAGTTAATTTTTAAAAAACAAAGTCCATTAAAAAAATTGGTATCAGTTTGACCAAAGCATAAGAAGTCACAAAGTTACAAGGCATGCTACACTGGTACAGGACCTTAGAGACTACAGAACATTTTCATAGAATATTTTCATAGAGAGTATCTCATTTAATTTTCACAGAAAATGGCTGCTGCCTGCATTTTATAGTTGGAATAACAGGTTCAGAGATGTTGGATGACTCTGGTATTTCTAGGCCACATGGTTAAGAGAGCGTTCTGAATCTGAATCTATATCTCTTTCCCCTGCACACTTCATTTCTGCTAATTTGTACTTGATTTATGTTTGTTTCTACTTTTCCTTGAGAAAATTAATATGCTACTAACTAGATGTGGCCCTGCTGAGCCATTCACCAAAATGCATCCTATTGTCCCTGCCAATGGATAGACTCATGAACAGGACTCAAACCCACCCAATCCACCAGAGCCACTGTAACTCTATGATGAAACCTTCCCACATAGAATGGCTCAATCTTTAAGTGGCTTCTCCAGTGAGCAAAGATGGAACATTTAGTGGAAAATAGCAAAGTATGACTTAATAAATATTATTGAAGACTTTTTTTTATTGAAAGCAAACTTTCTTTTATGGGTATGTAAAAATTGCATTTCTACATCTACAGCCACTTAGGAGGGTTACATATAACAAAGGGAAATAGAAAAATTGCCCATACTAATTTTACTGTTACTAGTAAAATATACATTAATGAGCATTTTAAAATGTGGTTGTGTTCAATCCTATCTCAAACTAAAAAAAGAGGGTGTGAAATGCATGTATACATAGTGATTTTCCAGTTTCTTGCATAAAAACTTTTAGGACCATCAGTGTGAAATTAGGGCATTTTAATATATACCCAGTAAAGGGATTGTGAAGTCGAGCCACGTTTTTCCCCTCCTGCTTACTACATCCCAGGAAAAAAATCCAAAGGAACTTCTCTGAAATGTTACTTTACAAAATTTCAAAAGCACCCTCTCTAAACTGCTACTCAGCAGAAAGAAATCACCAGTTTCATTTCACTTGGGACCCATAAATCCAGAAATCAGGGGAAAAAAGCTTTGCATCCACTGATTTGAGTTGGGTGATGCAATTGAACAATTTCGTTGGAACATTTCAGGGCTGCAGTTCTAAGTAGAAAGTGAAAAATAAACAGGATGCCATGGTATTTATCACTCCTCCAAGAACTTTAGATAAGTCAGATGTTATACCCTCTGGGGAATGGATGTCCATGTAGGAGCCCATCCCAGCATCTCCTAAGAACAAAGTGCTTCCAGGACTAACTCAAAGAGAATCACATAAGCAGATCTTACAAAGCTGTATATCACAAACACTTCAAGTCAATAGGTATTAATATCTTAAATCAATTAGGTCAATATTATTAGCTGGGTAATGAAAGTGAAAATAATGTAATTTTTTCAGGTCCATTATTTCTCCTGTCACAAACTGGAAAAAATTATGTTATTATCTGTGGCACTGACAAGATTAGAGCCTTTAGAAGTTTTCAATAAGATTTAAATTAAATGTATTTCACATCGGATTGGCCTCTATCAAAAAATCTCAAAACAACCAATGCTGGCAAGGATGTGGAGAGACAGCAACACTCTTACACTGCTGGTGGGACTGCAAATTAGTGCAACCTCTGTGGAAAAGAATTTGGAAATTCCTCAAAGAGCTAAAAATAGAAATACCATTCGATCCAGCAATAGCATTATTAGGCATCTACCCAAAACAGCATAAGACATTTTGTTATAAAGACACCTGCACCCTAATGTTTATGGCAGCACAATTCACTATTGCTAGGTCGTGGAAACAACCCAAGTGCCTGTCAATTCATG
>CAUYRT010041552.1:0-49263 GCA_963574885.1 Lepilemur ruficaudatus
AGATATATATAGAAAAAAATTAGCTGGGCATGGTGGCGCGTGCCTGTAGTCCCAGCTACTTGGGAGGCTGAGGCAGAAGGCTTGCTTGAGCCCAGGAGTTTGAGGTTGCTGTGAGCTAAGCTGACGCCACGGCACTCAGTCTAGCCCGGGCAACAGAGTGAGACTCTGTCTCAAAAAAAAAAATAAAAAATAAAAAATATACATAATGTAAACAGAATGCTTTTTTAAAATTTTATTCTTATAAGTGCCCACTTTGGGAGAGCATCCAGTTTGTGCATACTTGAACTTGCTTGGATCACAAATTTTTTGCTGTAAACAATGTTAATTAACTCCTTTATAATGTGATAGACAAATAGACACAATAAGAACTTTCTGGGGATAACTAGAATTCTAGAATTTAATTGCTGGAAAGAACTCTAGGGAACTAGTCTTTTAGGAAGCTCTCAGATTTACTGAGGTTGCACTCAAGAAAAGACACCGAGGCTTGTTGGTATTAGAGTTAGAGTCTTCTCTCCCAACACTATCTCATCTTAGATTAAACTTTACAAATTGCTAATAAGGGCATTTTTCTTTTGTTTGGGTATGTGGAGGTAGTAATATTTCAAGTTATTTTTTGTAGGCCATTTGATGACCAGTCTGTGGGCACAACTGGAGTTGACCCTGTCAATGGCAGCTCTGCACACCACCAGGAAGGAGCACCTAATGGTACAGCACAAAAGAACTCCAAAGATTCTACTGGGAAAAAAAGAGAAGACCCCAAGCCAGGTCCTAAAAAACCCAAAGAGAAAGTAGATGCTCTATCACAGTTTGATCTCAACAATTATGCAAGTATGTTTTGGGTTCCTTTCCTTTCCTTTTCTTTCTTTATTTGTTACATTTTGAAATGTAGATGCTATAACTAAGTCTTCTAAGAAGAAAAGATTTAGACATTCAAGGTATGCATAGAGACTGATTATGAAACACTAACTGAATTAACTCAAACTAACACCAGCTTTTAGCAAAGCCTTGAATGCTTAATATAATTTTTGTTAAAGTTTACCCAATAGAGTTTCACTGTTCTTCAAAAAAAAAAGAAGAAGAAGAAGAAAACTCTACCTTCCCAAACATATGTGAGAAAGTGCAGAAAACCAAGTGGAAATGCTTGGTTATATCTATGTAGATGCGATGTCTTTAAAAACAAATGACAGAAAAAATTGGTATCTAAGACATGGTAAATAGAGAATAAATAATAAGATGAGAGGCAGTGTTGCTATGGGTAAGGAAAGCCATGAAGGACTAGAGGTTCAAATAATGTGAAGGATAACGCAAACAATAAGAAAATATTGGATGAGAATATTAACAAGGAATGTCTGTGAATTGATATTTATCCATGTAAAACGAGCTGTTTGCTGTTCAGATGAGACTGAAGCTGAGAATAATGTATACGATTAAGAGATTTACCAAGTTCAGACCAGATAGTGATATGGGAAAGTTAGGTTAGGTACTGTTATTTCAGTGATAGAGGTATAAGTGAGGTTTTCCTTTCATCTGGTTAATGGTTATATATATATTAAATGTTAAACTCTGATTTGGATCCGGCTCCTGGACATTATTTCTTGACCAGCACTTCTCAAAGTGATGCCCCAGATCATTGGCATCATCTGGAAATTTGTGAAAAATGCAAATATTTGGGCCCTACCCTAGACTTCCAAAGTAATAGTCTTGTTTTAACAAGTTCTCTAACTGATTCTGATGCATGCTAAAGTTTGAGAACTACTAATCTAGACTATCATTTTAGAATGTATATAAAAATCCTAGCACTCTGGGAGGCTGAGGCGGGTGAATTGCTCAAGGTCAGGAGTTCGAAACCAGCCTGAGCAAGAGCGAGACCCCGTCTCTACTAAAAAATAGAAAGAAATTAATGGGCCAACTAAAAATATGTAGAAAAAATTAGCCGGGCTTGGTGGCGCATGCCTGTAGCTACTCGGGAGGCTGAGGCAGAAGGATCACTTGAGCCCAGGAGTTTGAGGTTGCTGTGAGCTAGGCTGACGCCACAGCACTCTAGCCCAGGCAACAGAGTGAGACTCTGTCTCAAAAAAAAAAAAAAAAAGAATTTATGTAGAGAAGAAACTCAGTTACATATTTAAGAATTTTTAGATTATTTAGAACAGTGGTTCTCAGTAGGAGTGATTTTACACTCCAGGGGACATTTGGCAGTCTCTGAAGTCATGTTTGGTTGTCACAGCTAGAGATGGAATGCTACTGACATCTAGCTGGTAGAGGCTGGGGATGTTGCATAACAGTCTACAATGCACAGCCAACACAAAATGTTATAGTGCTAAAGTTGAAAAACCCTAGGGAGCTTGGATGCTAACCTTATGGTGGTCCATGAGAGAGAGAGAGAGACTAGCATACATCTAAAACACCACATTTAGAAGAATGACAAGTGAAGATTACAAAAGTTCCACAAAACAGGACAAATTTATCTTCCCAAATATTTGCTTACCAATTTTTCCTTCCAAAGAACTTTTGGAATAGAAATTTCCTGAAGTATGATATTACTCAATTAAGACATAATATAGAAAGAGAAGCTATTTATTTTAACTCATTAAAGTTATATTTAAAAGTCATCTTTAGGTTGTTTTCCTGATAATATTGGTTAAATGATACCTCTTTAGGCTAAAGTATTAAAAAGTACCAAGTAAGAACAGAATCTTGGAAACAAACTGAAAGTACTGTTCAAATTTCCATAACTGCTATATGTAGTTGGGTGAACTAAGGAAGTTAAAATGACCTGTGGCATAGCTATGAAGATAGGTTTTACACACAAACATTTTAGTGTAAGTGGAAAACTGAGATGATTTTGGAATTATCATGAGATGTCTTCACCAATCTGAAATAATGCATGCATGATATCTTTTGAAATGTTTGATTAAACATTAAACCTTTCATTGAAATGAATATGTGCTCCATTTTACAGTTAATTTTTATAAAGGATTTAGAACACAAGTAGAAGTTTCTTAGATAAATCAGAATCAATTGTTGTCTTCTTTTGAAATTAATTTTTAATTAATTTAGACATTACCGTAGAATAACTATTTCAAACTCCTGACCTTGAGCGATCCGCCTGCCTCAGCCTCCCAGAGTGGTAGGATTACAGGCGTGAGTCACCGCACCTGGCCGAATAACTAATTGCTAAAGAGCAAAAGTCTTAGCATTCATTTTTCATTTTCCTTCTTGGTCTTTACATAAATGCTAGTTTTTGGCTATTTAAAAAGAATTGTTTGTAAACGGTTTTCCCTGCAAGCCCCTTCCTGATTATGTATTCATGCCATCCTTCACAGGTTGTCATTATCCTGCACTGTATGCTTATTTTTCCTAAGAAAAATATCTATTTTTATTTTATGTGTATACTCAAATCAGAATATATTATATATTGTTTGAAAATTAATTTGGTTGAATTGTCCTACCTTTTCTTGATATTTATTTTTATTGTGCCAGTGTCACACTTATATAAAAATCGTATCACCTGAATTAATTTAATTTTATTTGGAATATTATTTAATGTATTTAGATTTCTTATATTCACTAGGATATAATTTTAAAATAGCCAAAATAATGGTCTGTTGGATAAAAGTTGAAAATTGATATTGAGTTATTCATCAGCTAGTTGATTCTGATCTGTGTTCATCTATGCCACTTTGTATTCACATGGAATTTTAACGTGTATTTCATTTATTTTTGAAAACTATGCATTGTAGACAAGGGTCTACGTAAAATAGTGACAATAAGAGTCATGAGACCAGCGATGCTGGTCACCCTAACCTTTGACAAATCAGCTTCTCAGAGCCTATTTCATTTTTTGAAAAAGGGAAATAATAATAATACCCACCTTCTAGAATGGCTAGATACAAATAAGGTAAAGTGCATTGTAGATCTTTAAAGATTCCCTGCATTTGAACTGTAAAAGGAAAGCATGCCTCCTGCAACTCACTGCATGACCCTTTCTGTATACTCAAACCTGGGCTAACTGCTTTTGTTGCTTTTCAAGGAAACAGAGTCAAACTGTGTACTTGACTTAGTTAATATTTTTTTCAGAATTTGTCTTCAGTTCCTTTTCTTTATCGTTTACTTCTATTTAAAAGTATCCAAGGAAGTCTTTTAACTTCAATTTCTTCCTGGATGGGGGGTGATACGTACAGTATTTTGAGGTCATATGCATATATTTCAGAACTTTGAAGAAATCTTATTTAAGTTTATGAATGTAACTATCTGTTACTGTTCTAAAAATGTTTAAAAGAAACTATAGATAAAGAAAAAAAAAAAGATCAGAGACTGAGGGGTAGAATTTAAGTCACAGGATAATTTAAAATTTTTTTTTTTAGCATCACCTTTATATTGCCTACAAGAGAAAAAAGACCTATGTCATTCCAAACAGATTTAGGACTTTTGTTTTTTATCTTATTTATGAAATCTTCTCATAGATTTATGAAATTTTGTTAAATCTTACCAGTAAATGGCTAGCATATAGGGTGGGAAATGTGTTATACTGTAAATTATAAGAACTAAGTCTTTGGCTTTTCGTTGTTTTCTTTTTAAAGCTCTCCAGGACTAAAGATAAAGAAAATACCATTTTAATCTTTTTCGTTACCCACAGGTGTTGTTATAATTGATGATCATCCTGAAGTAACAGTAGTTGAAGACCCCCAGTCAAATTTGAATGATGATGGTTTTACTGAAGTGGTATCCAAAAAACAACAAAAACGTTTGCAGGATGAGGAACGTCGAAAGAAGGAAGAACAAGTCATACAGGTTTAAAGCTCCCTTCAGTTTGTTGCTTGTTAGTTAGGTAGTTGCCAAAGTACATTAGCAGATGGTCAAGGTTTCTCTCTACTTGTAAAGTCAAGGCCGTATTTTAATAAAACACCCTCAAGTGTTGAAGGTGACTTGATCTTCATAACTGAATTGATTTAACCAGAATTCAGGTACATTTTAAATAGAATCTGATCACTGTAACTCACTGTGTGCCTTAGAGCAGACCATCTTTACTTTAGCAACATATTGTATGTGTCAGTGCTGGTTTACTTTATTTGCCATGTGGCAGAGTTGAGTTGATTTTAAATTGTCTTGGAAATCTGATGAACTCAAATGCCATGAATCAATAGATTACATATTATTGGCCTATAGAAGTTTCTTTTGTAACCTAAATTACAAGTTTGCTTAAATACACAGTATGAAGCAAGGTAAGTTATTGAGTTTAATTGAATATAGCCCTGGAACCAGATATTTTCAAAAGTTATTTATTTAAGAAAGGTAAAATAGTAATACATATACCCTCTGTAGCATAACATACCAGCCACACTCTGCAAATAAATGTCTCTGTGGAAAACATGAGTTGAGTGAAGATAATAAGTAGCCCTTTGTCAGCTCAGGTACAGTTTTGCTACCAAATGAATTTACTGCAAACTTCCTTAGTTTTTGAATTTCAAAATTGTGGAAAAGAAATTGTGGACCTGTCTGAACCCTTGGTAATCATAAAAAATAAAAAGAAATTGTGGACCTGTATATCAACAATGTATGCATATATTTTTTCTCTATATCATCTTGGCTTCTCACAATTTAAAATCTGTATAGCAACCATGACATTTTTGCTCTATGAGTACCTATTTTGGAAAGTAAAGGAGCTAAACTAGTAGTAGGTAGTTTTGTGAGAAATTGCATTCATGAACTGTCAGCTGCATTATTAAGGAAAATGATTTCTACTAATTTTTTAAGGTCTGGAACAAAAAGAATGCAAATGAAAAAGGAAGAAATCAGACTTCTAAGCTTCCTCCAAGATTTGCCAAGAAACAGGCTACGGGGACCCAGCAAGCACAGTCTTCAGCCTCAGCTCCAACTCTAGCCTCTGTTCCAGTCCCACCTTCATCCTCAGCTCCAGTTCCAGCCTCAACCTCAGCTCCGGTTCCAGCCTTAGCCTCAGCTCCAGTTCTAGCCTCAGCTTCAGTGCCAGTTCCAGCCTCCACCTCAACTCCAGTTCCACCCTCAAGCCTAGCTCCTATTTCAGCCTCAACCTCAGCTCCAGCTCCAGTCTCCACTTCAGCTATAGCCACAACGTCTTCTTCAGCTCCAGCCTTAATCCCAGCTCCAACCCCTATCCTTGCCTCAGTTTCCACCCCAGCCTCTGTCCCCATTCTTGCCTCAGCCTCCATTCCCATCCTTGCTTCAGCCTTAGCACCGACTTCAGCTCCAACTCCAGCCCCAGCAGTGTCAGTTCCAGCTGCCCCCATCATCTCCACTCCAGCTGCCCCAGCCTCAGCCCCAACTGCCTCAGTCCCTCTTGCCCCAGCCTCAGCCCCCACCCCCACCCCAACTCCAGCCCCGAATGTTCCAGCCCAAACTCAGACACAGACCCACAAGCCAGTCCAGAATCCACTGCAGACTACAACACAGTCTTCAAAACAGCCACCACCTTCAATTAGGCTACCTTCAGCTCAGACACCTAATGGCACAGATTATGTAGCCACAGGAAAATCCATTCAGAACCCACAGTCACATGGCACTCTGACAACTGAATTATGGGATAACAAAGTTGCCCCACCTGCTGTGCTGAATGACATCTCTAAGAAATGTAAGTGTGCAATGGAGAAGTGAGGGATGTGGAATGCCACAGGAATGCTAGGATTTGTTTTCAGTTCTACTGTATACTCAGTGTTTTCTAGCCATCTCATTTTTTTCTTCACAGGAAAAAGTAATAGTAGTCCTTTCTTAGCTTCCTTCTTAAAAATCTTGGTTTCTAAAATACCATGCAATGCTTGGGGGAACTTATACAGGCATACCTCGTTTTATTGTACTTTGCAGGTGTTGCATTTTTACAAATTGAAGGTTTGTGGCAACCATGTGTTGAGCAAGTCTGTTGGTATCATTTTTCCAGTGGCATGTACTCACTTTGTGCTCTGTCACACTGTGGTAATTCTCCCAGTATTTCAGACTTTTTCATTATTCTTCTATCTGTCATGGTGATCTGTGTTCATTGATTTTGATGTTATTGTTATAATTATTTTGGGGCACTGTGAACTGCTCCCAGATGAGATGGCAAACTTAATTGATAAATTTTGTGTGTGGTCCAACTGCTCCACCAACTAGCTGTTCTCCCATCTCTCCCTCTCCTTTTCCTCAAGCCTCCGTATTCTCTGAGACACAACAATATTGAAATTTTACCAATTAATAACCCTGCAATGGCTTCTACGTTCAAGTGAAAGGGAGAGTCACATGTCTCTCAGTTTCAGTTAAAAGCTAGAAACAATTAAGCTTATTGAGGAAGGCATAGCAGAAGATGAGATAGGCCAAAAGCTAGGCTACTTGTGCCAAACAGTTAGCCAAGCTATGAATGCAAAGGACACATTCTTGAAGGAAATTAAAAGTGCTACTCCAGTGAACACAAGAATGTTAAGAAAACGAAAAACAGCCTATTGCTGTCATGGAGAAAGGTTTAGTGATCTGAAGAGATCAAACCAGCCACAAAATTCCGGAAAGCCAAAGCCTAATCCAGAGCAAGGCCTTAACTCTCTTTAATTCTGAGAAGACTGAGAGATGTGAGGAAGCTGCACAAGAAATGTTTGAAGCCAGCAGAGGTTGGTTCATGAAGTTTAAGGAAAGAAACCATAACTTAAAAGTTCAAGGTAAAGGCCGGGCACGGTGGCTCATGCCTGTAATCCTAGCACTCTGGGAGGCCGAGGCGGGTGGATTGCTCAAAGTTAGGAGTTCGAAACCAGCCTGAGCAACAGTGAGACCCCGTCTCTACTAAAAAAATAGAAAGAAATTAATTGGCCAACTAAAAATATATATAGAAAAAATTAGCCGGGCGTGATGGTGCATGCCTGTAGTCCCCGCTACTCGGGAGGCTGAGGAAGGAGGATCGCTTGAGTCCAGGAGTTTGAGGTTGCTGTGAGCTAGGCTGACTCCACGGCACTCTAGCCAAGGCAACAGAATAAGACACTGTCTCAAAAAAAAAAGTGTGAGGTAAAGAAGCAAGTGCTAATGTAGAAGCTGTAGCAAGTTATCCAGAAGGTCTAGCTATCATTATTGAAGGGGGCTACACTAAACAAGAAATTTTCAATATAAATGAAACAGCCTTTTCTTTGGAAAATGTCATCTAGCCCTTTAATGATGAGAGAGGAGACATTAATTCCAGGCTTCAGAGCTTCAAAGGAGAGATAGACTTTCTTGTTAGGGGCTAATGCAGCTTGTGGCTTTAAAACCAATACTCCTTTACCACCGTGAAAATCCTAGGTCCCCTAAGAATTGTGCTAAATCTACTCTGCCTGTGCTGTAGAAATAGAACAATAAAGTCTGGATGACACCACATCTGTTGACAGCATGATTTACTAAATCTTTTAAACCCAGTGTTGAAACCTACTGCTCAGGAAAGAAGATTCCTTGCAAAATATTACTGGTCATTGACAATGCACCTGGTCACCAAACAGCTGTGATGAAGATGTACAAGATTAATGTTGTTTTCATGCCTGCTAACACACATCCGTTCTGCAGTTTGTGGATCAAGGAGTAATTTTGACTGTCAAGTCTTATTGTTTAAGAGATACATTTCATAAGACGGTAGCTGCCACAGATTGTGATTCCTTTGGTGGATCTAGGCAAAGTCGATTGAAAATCTTCTGGAAAGGATTCATCATTATAGATGCCATTAAGAACATTTTTATTCATGGAATGAGGTCAAAATATTAACTCACAAGAGTTTAGAAGAAGTTGATTCAAACTGTCATAGACAACTTCACTGGAGGAAGTCACTGCAGATGTAGTAAAAATAGCAAAAGATCTCAAATTAGAAGTGGAACCAGAAAATATGACTCATTTGCTATAATCTTGTGATAAAACTTGAGTAGAGAAGTTGCTGCTGCTTTTTTTTTTTTGAGACAGAGTCTCACTCTGTTGCCCAGGGTAGAGTGCCGTGGCATCAGCCTAGCTCACAGCAGCCTCAAACTCCTGGGCTCAAGCAATCCTTCTGCCTCAGCCTCCTGAGTAGCTGGGACTACAGGCATGTACCACCATGCCCGGCTAATTTTTTCTATGCATTTTTAGTTGGCCAGTTAATTTCTTTCTATTTTTAGTAGAAATGGGGTCTCGCTCTTGCTCAGGCTAGTTTTGAACTCCTGACCTTGAGCGATCCTCCCGCCTTGGCCTCCCAGAGTGCTAGGATTACAGGCGTGAGCCACTGTGCCAGGCTAAGTTGCTTCTTATGGATGAGCAAAGAAGGTAGTTTCTTGATGGAGCCTACTCCAAGTGAAGATGCTGTGAATACTGTTGAAATGAAGGCAAAGGATTTAGAATATATAAGCTTAGTTGATAAAGCAGTGGCATGATTTAAGAGGATTGACTCTAATTTTGAAAGAAGTTATCAAATAGCATCACATGCTACAGAGAAATCTTTTGTGACAGAAAGACTCAATTGATGCTGCAAACCCTATTGTTGCCTTATTTTAAGAAATTGTCACAACTTGCCCCGCGTCAGTCAGCAGCCACCAATAGCAAGTCAAGACCCTCTACCAGCAAAATGCTTATGACTCACTGAAGGCTCAGATAATTGTTAGGTTTTTTAAAGCAATAAAGTATTTTTAAACTGATGTGTGTACATTTCTTAAGACTTAATAGACTACTGGATAGTATAAACATATTATATGTACTGGGAAGCCAGAAAATTTGTGTGACTAGCTTTATTGTGATACTTGCTTTATATTGGCTATCATCAACCCATAGTATCTCTAAGGTATGCCTGTATTTTGGTATGTAAGAGTCTCTGTAAGTGTAATGTGACAATTCATTGTTTAATTTTCTGGCTGTCATTAGCCAGACAATAAGAGATTAAGAGAAAGAATTAAATAATGTAGAGATTATTAGGCTCCAAATTTTAATTGTCATATTTCCTTTGACTTCTTTTCTTCAGTAGGTCCCATTAGTCCACCACAGCCACCTTCAGTCAGTGCATGGAATAAGCCCTTAACATCATTTGGATCAGCTGCTTCATCAGAGGTAGGAAGACACTTTTAATGACATTGGGGGGATTAGTGTGGCAGGTTTTTTTAAAACTTTAGTGTGCCCCATAATTACATGAAGGGCAATTAAAACAGGTTACTGAGCCCATGCCCAGAGTTTATGATTTATTAGGTTTGGATTGAGGTCTGAGTACATTTCTAAAAAGTTCCCAAGTGATGCTATTGCTGCTATACCTTTACATTTATAAGCTGCTTCTCACTTTTAGATATATTAAGGTTAAACATTTGTTTTCATTATAGTCTCAAGAAAAAGCTTCATGTTACAGAAAATACAAGTGTCGTTACTGTTTTCTGAACTTTTCTCCCATGTTTCTAGGTTGAATGATTAGATAGTATAGTTATTTTGAAATTGTTCATAGGAAGTTGCTTTTTCAACATAATATCTCAAGCATGTTGCAGTATTGGTAAATGACTAATTAGGTCAATGATCATTCATTCATTGAACATTCATTAAGCCCTTGCAATAGTATTCTAACCTGTGGGTTCACAAAACCAGGATTAAGTACAGATAAAAAGCGCTGCCCTCATGGGGCTTCCATTGTAACATGAGTTGAAACCAACAGTAAAGAACAGATAGTATGTTTAATGGTGATTAGTGCTAAGGAAAAAAGCAAAGCAAGGAAGCTACATACAGATTTTTCTAAGGGGTGTGGAGGCAGTTTAAAATAGGATGGCCGGGAAAGCCTACTTAGATGACATTTGAATTAAAGGCTTGACATAAATGCGAGAGCATGCTGTTCCCATCTGAAGAAGAGTGATTCTTAGGTTCAGAGAAGAGCAAACATAAAAGCCAGGAGATAGGAGGATCCCTAGTATGTTTAAGGAAGTTCAGAGGGGCACATGTGAAGTTGAAGAGGTAAGAGAGGGCAGATCCTATAGGTCCTTTGGAAGAGGTAGTAAGGCATTGGAGGGTTTTGAGCAAAGGAATGATGGGATCTGACTTTAAAATTATTCTGAGTGGTCTGTTAAAAATAGCCTGTGGAAGGCAAGAGTAGAGTTTAAGATGCTATTGATATACTCAGTCGTGCTAACTTAAACCAGGGACGTGACATTAAAGGTCATGAGAAATAGTTAGCTGACAAGAGTGAAAAAAACTAAGGAGTCAAAGTTAGCTCCAGGTTTTTGACTTGAGCAGTAGGAAGGATAGAATTTCCATTAATTGAGACTGGGAAGCTATAAATGGATCAGGATTGGGGAGAAGATGCGTTTGGTTTTGATATATTTAAGATGTTACATTTATGATGATATATGTAAGATGTTTATTGCATATCTGAATGCAAATATCAAGTAGATAGTTGAATATAAAATTGTGTAGTTGAGAAGGCATAATCCAGATTTTGAGGATATGAATTTGAAACTCATTAGCATATAGATGGTTGGATGAAATTACCAAGGGTGAATGAGTTAGGAGAGTAATTAGAAAAGAGCATCAAAAATTAAGTCATGGAGCTTTCCAACTCTGAGAAATGTGGGAGATGAAGGAGGTAAGTGATTGTGGACGTGTCCAAAAAGGCAAGTGAACAATAAGTTCAAAGAAAAAAGGATTGATCAAGTGTGACAGATGCTGGTGGTAAGTCAAGTAATGTGGTCACTGAATTGACAGTTGAAGTTAACAACATGAAGGTCACTGACAACTCTGATAAAAACGGTGTTGGTAGAGTAGTAGGTGTGAATCCTGAGTGAATTTAAGATAAAAAACGAGGAAAAATGAATACTGTCAGTCATCCCTCCATATCCGTGAGAGATTGGTTCCAGGGACACCACCGCTACCCCACCAACCACCACAGAGATTTAACAACAACAACAAAGAAAAAAAACCTCAAGGGGCCGGGGCACAGTGGCTCATGCCTGTAATCCTAGCGCTCTGGGAGGCCAAGGCTGGGGAATGGCTTGAGCTCAGGAGTTCCAGACCAGCCTGAGCAAGAGTGAGACCCCGTCTCTACTAAAAATAGGGGAAAAAATTAGCTAGGCTTGGTGTCATGTGCCTGTAGTCCCAGCTACTTGAGAGGCTGAGGCAAGAGGATTGCTTGAGCCCAGGAGTTTGAAGTTGCTGTGAGCTAGGCTGTTGCCATGCTACTCTAGCCCGGGCAATAGAGCAAGACTCTATCTCAAAAAAAAAAAAAAAAAAGGAAAAGAAAGAAAAGAAAAGAAAGAAACCTCCAGGGATGCTCAAGTCCCTTATATAAAATATACAGTATTGACACTACAGTATTGACACAGTATTGACACTCTTCCCATATACTTTAAATCATTTTTGGATTACTGTAACACCTAATACAATGTAAATGGTTGCTATGCGATATTGTTCAGATAACAGTGACAAGGAGAAAAGTGTGTAAATGTGTAGTACTGACACAGCTATCCATTTTTCCCCAAATATTTTTGATCCACATTTGGTTAGATCCTCAGATGCCGAACTCACAAATATGGAGCACTGACTCTAATGTATAGAGAACATTAGGGTGGTTTTGCTATAAAGGAGTACAGAGAAAAATGGGGCAGTAGATGGCAGTGTAATTGAGTCTTTTCAGTCATTGGTGGAGCCCAGTGTTTTGGTGGTATCTCATTTTTCTCTCAAACTTTTTTCTTCATCCTCTTTATGTTCTTTATATTTTCTGACTAGAAGGTGATTTTTTTTGTGTGTTAAGTGCTTGTTGCAGATGATTTTGGAGTTTTCCACATGGTGAAATTTTGAATCAGCAAAGTTGACATTTCATAGGATGGATTGAATTCCCTACTGGGACTTTTCCTCGAATGACTCTAATGAAAAAACAGTTTTTAATGATTATTTTATGTAAAGCTATTAATGCTACTTACACCGGCTAGCCTTACAAAGATTGGTATTATAATATTGTCTTATTATCATTTTTTGTATTATGTATATTTTATAAACATTTTTTGTTTCAAAGGATGTATTCTTAAAACTAAAAATCCCTAGTAGTCATAGTAACTGTCAGTCTGTTTTCCTATTCAGTTAACTATATACAGCTTCTTCATATTTTTGTTCATACAATAGCCTTCATGGTCATAAATTGCTACATCATTTTGGTCTTCTAATATTAATACTAACTGTACATTTATACTTAACTGACTATGGGATTTCAACATTGACAAAGCAAATAGAAAATTTTATTCTAATTTACATTACTAATATTTGCCTATACAGTCATGTAAGTATAGTAACAGTGTTGATACATGCCGGAAAATAGGTCATTATGTGAACACAATAGAATGTACTTAAGCCTAAATGGTACAGCCTACTTCATACCTAGGCCGTAGGGTATATAGCCTTTGCTCCTAAGCTGTACAGCATGTTACTGTACTGAATACTGTAGGTAGTTGTCACACAATGGTATTTGTATATCTAATCATATGTAAACAGAAAAGGTATAGTAAAAATGCAGTATTATATAGGACTACCTTTACATATGGGGTCTGTCATTGACAAAACGTTATTATGTAGCACATGACTACTTGATAGTGAATGTTTAGATATTAAAAATAAATCTGAGCCTGGCACGGTGGCCTGTAATCCTAGCACTCTGGGAGGCCAAGGCAGGAGGATCGTTTGAGCTCAGGAGTTCGAGACCAGCCTGAGCAAGAGCAAGACCCCATCTCCACTAAAAATAGAAAGAAATTATCTGGACAACTAAAAATATATATGTAAAAAATTAGCTGGACATGGTGGCACATGCTTGTCATCCCAGCTACTCGGGAGGCTGAGGCAGAAAGATAGCTTAAGCCCAGGAGTGTGAGGTTGCTGTGAGCTAGGCTGACACCATGGCACGCTAGCCCGGGCAACAGAGTGAGATTCTGTCAAATAGATAGATAGATAGATAGATAGATAGATAGATAGATAGATAGATAGATAGATAGCTTAAGCCCAGGAGTGTGAGGTTGCTGGAGCTAGGCTGACACCATGGCACTCTAGCCCGGGCAACAGAGTGAGATTCTGTCAAAGAAACAAACAAATCTGAATTATATACCTTGTTCATATTGTTGACATTGTTACTCTGATAGATATAATATTGAACTTATGCAGCAATTAACCATGTTCAGTTTAGGAATGCCAAAACTGATATGAAGTAGTGATTCAATTGTTAGACCAAAGCCTATAGTTGAACTTTGTCCCTAGTTTTATTTTGCCATGAAAAGATTAAGTAGTTGTTATAACAAAGCCCTAAGTCTAACTTCTGTTTGTCTGTCTTCTATTACTGTTCCCCTACCTGCTGTCCTTTAGCATCAGTGACCTTTTTTGTTCTTGACATTTACAGTAGGTATTTGCTCTTCCTGAAACACTTTTCATGGATGTTTTAGGCTTAGTATCAATATGCCCTTCTCAGAGGGTTTCTCTGTCTACCAGTCTAAACTGGCTAATCTCTTAACCCTATTTTGATTTTTGCATGTCTTATCTGACTTTTCAGTTCTTTATTTTCTCTACCCACTAGAATGCAAGTTCTGCAAGCTACATTGATTATTAGCATCTGCCTAGCACAATGAAAGCATTCAGTAAACTAGCTGTTTAATTGATGGAGTGATTGTACCCTATGTTACCAATCACAAAGTAATGTATAATTTTTCATTTTATTTTTAAAGCAGACATCTGCGAAGTAGGTGACGCTGGTATTGCTATCTTTCTTTCCCATTTATTCATCTTTTTGTTGTTTTTACATTTGTTTTAAATGACGAAACAACTCAAGGTTGTTATTTGCCCATGATCACATTCATTAAGAGCCAGGACTTTAAAAACTTAAGTCTTGGCTTAGTTTTCATTTTATCAAGTTGTTTTCTAGTACAGATCAAAAGTGGCTAAGGGAAAGTTCTAAAATATAATCAGTGTCAGTTAATCTCAGTTAATATGTAGATTGCTTTAAACCTTCTGTTATACTTTTAAAACTATATGGTGCTACATATGTCATTTAGTCAAATCTGAACTCTGTTTGCTTTGATAGCAAGTTTTTAAATACTCTTTACTAGGGAACAAAGAATGGTCAGGAAAGTGGAGTTGAAATTGGAATTGACACAATTCAGTTTGGTGCTCCAGCATCAAATGGGAATGAAAATGATGTTGTTCCTGTGCTTCCGGAAAAGTCTGCTGATAAAATACCTGAACCTAAAGAACAACGGCAGAAGCAGCCACGGGCAGGACCTATCAAAGCCCAGAAGGTAATATAATTTATAATCCTTATATAATTTATGGATGCCACTGGCATTATAAAGATTAAATAATAGTTTTAAAATTGAATTTAGTTTTTAGTGAGTGTCTTTGATCATGATGCATTTTTGTCATAAGCATTTGACTTTAGCTTCCAGATTTGAGTCCAGTAGAAAACAAAGAACATAAACCTGGTCCCATTGGAAAAGAACGTTCATTAAAAAATAGAAAAGTAAAAGATGCCCAACAGGTGGAGCCAGAAGGACAAGAGAAGCCAAGCCCTGCTATGGTCAGAAGCACAGATACTGTCACAGCAAAGGAAACCAAATCAGTCACAGAAATGTCTACTGAGATAGGAACAATGATCTCAGTATCATCTGCAGAATATGGCACTAATGCAAAGGTAAGCAGCATGCACTGATTACCAGTTCAATAGGTATAAACCATAGGAAGAACAGCAACAGTATACTTTTTTTTTTCTTTTGACTGAGTCATACAATTCTGTAGACTATTTCGGTTGGGTTGTTATTTCTACAGAGAAGATTTTATTTCATTGAGTGCATGTGTGATCCAAAGAAATTCTTTATAGTAAATTATATTTCTTTTTGTGGAAATTTCTTCTACTTTTAATTCTGGACTATTTGAGTAGCTTAAAGTGAAAAATGTCTACACAAAATTGGAATACTTTTCATTGAGTTTCTAGGCTTCCAAAGGTGGCTCTGTTTTACTTTTAGTATGTTAAATACAATTACAGTAGAGCCTTATCTTGCCCACTGGTGAGATTCTAAAATCAGGAAGTAAGGCAGACTTTTAGTAACTCCAGTATAGCCAGTTTTCTTTCATGGTTGGAACAGATAGATCACTCTTTCTTTGGTGAAAAACTAGAGGATATTGACTTTGCCTTTAGGAGCAACATTGAATGAAACACATATGTCTAAAAATATTCATTAAGGCAAGATATGCTGAATGACTATGGGAACTGATGCTTGGGGGAACAGCAAACTTATGTTTGCCATCTCCTGTCGATTCTGAGACATACACTCGCTAAGAAGAAAGGTGGATGTAATCTTTCATAATATTTGAATATTTTTCTTTTTAATTATTGCTATACAACTGAATTCACGTAAGTAATAACTCATATGATCCAACTCTACCGTATTTAAAAAGTTTATGACAGTAAACAGGAGTATATCCTAAAATCTAATTATGATGTAAGATATTGATATTTGCTTATCTACATTGTTTTATTTTGAAGATAAACAAAAATCAGTAGTTGTTTGTAAGCTATAAAGTATGGGAAACACATAAAAAGTTCTTTTTTCTTTTTTTTTTTTGGAGACAGAGTGTCACTTTGTTGCCCGGGCTAGAGTGCCGTGGCGTCAGCCTAGCTCACAGCAACCTCAAACTCCTGGGCTCAAGCAATCCTTCTGCCTCAGCCTCCCGAGTAGCTGGGATTACAGGCATGCGCCATCATGCCTGGCTAATTTTTTCTATATATTTTTAGTTGGCCAATTAATTTCTTTCTATTATTAGTAGAGACAGGGTCTCACTCTTGCTCAGGCTGGTTTCGAACTCCTGACCTTGAGCAATCCGCCTGCCTCGGCCTCCCAGAGTGCTAGGATTACAGGTGTGAGCCACTGCACCTGGCCAAAAGTTCTTTTAATAACCCAGAGAAATAAATATTGGTTCTGTTGACAACTTCCTAGTACTATGCAATGCTTTTTTAACAATGTACAGAAGTTCGGCAGTGGTTGAGATGTTGTCATTTTGATGGTGGGTGCATGTTGTATTGCCCCACTATTGATAAACTGAGGTTTGAGCGAGTTGAGTCATGAGATCTCCTCTTGCTTTCTTCTCAGAACAACTTTGCAACTGTTAGGTTATCATTAGAAAGTGATCCATTAATTCAGTTTAAAACATATTTTTTTCTGTTACTACACAGGAGTCTGTAACAGACTATACTACACCTTCTTCTTCTCTGCCTAACACTGTGGCTACTAATAATACAAAGATGGAGGATACTTTGGTTAATAATGTAAGTAATCAATTTGAGATTGGTTGGCAAGTTTGGATAGGAACTTGGCTATTGTTATCTAGTACTTTTTATTTTTTATTTATTCATCAAGGAAGGAGTTAGTACATTTGTTTTTAGGAGCACTGCAGTATAATTAGCAAAAATAGTCAAAGCCGAATTTTTTGTTTTTCTTAAAGTCATCAGCTTTCCATTGAAGATCAAGGTTTGTGGTGCTTAGGCTTGATTTCATAAGTACTAATCCTATTAACCTGGTTTTGGTAAGAATTTTTCTTCGCTCTCATATTTACAAATGCAACATTTTATTTGGTTGGTGATTTTTTTCTTTTTTTTTTTTTTTTTTTTGAGACAATCTCTTACTCTTGCCCAGGCTAGAGTGCCGTGGTGTCAGCCTAGCTCACAGCAACCTCAAACTCCTGAGCTCAAGTGATCCTCCTACCTCCGCCTCCCGAGTAGCTGGGACTGCAGTCATGCGCCACCATGCCCGGCTAATTTTTTTTAATGTACATTTTAACTGTCCAGCTAATTTGTTTCTATTTTTATAGTAGAGACAGGGTCTCACTCTTGCTCAGGCTGGTCTCGAACTCCTGAGCTCAAACGATCCTCCTGCCTCAGCCTGCCAGTGTGCTAGGATTACAGGTGTGAGCCACCACTCCCGGCCGGTGATTTTGTTCTTAAATGAAACCTTTTTATAATGCAGTGAGTGAAACCTAACTCATGTAAGACAGTTAGAATTAGAAATAAAAGACAAATAGTATTATCGAAGAATCAGATATTTCTTTTTGAATTTTTTTAAAAAATATACCCAGCGTTAACAACATTCTTGTTGTAAAGATCACGTTATAATGTACACGTATGTGTATCAGAAATTCTTAAATGCTCTAATATCAGCCAATGTTAAGTCATGTTGTAAATTAGGCCATAGTTTTCCCCAGCTACCATTTCATAATTCATTATGGTATTAAATGTCGGTACAGTACATCATTTTGCTTATTAGTTCTCTTACTGACAGATGAAAAATTGTAAGCCCAAAAATGTTGAGTAAATTGCCATGGTCACAGTATATTTTAGAAGAACATTTTAGAAGATGCTTGTATGGTCCTTGTTTTGGAGGTCAGGCGTGGTAAAAATTTGGTCCACTGCTCTCTTTTTAAATGTAGCCCTTACAAGAAGCAAAGGCTATCAGATTAAAATGTTGATCTTTCTTTTCAAAAATATTCATTATAGATAAATAATTAAAGGTCTCTCACAAAGGGCTTTAACTATCGTTTTGAGTTTTAAAATCTTTATTTTTGTCTTCTTACATTTTTTTCCTATGCTTTGTATTCTTCCCTGTAGCCTCAGGTATATGGAATTTTAGAAAGGTGAGCTGCAGTAGAGGTCACGATCTAATTTTTGTAGTCAAGCCGAAGAATTTTTGATATGTAGCTGAGGAAAAAGAATGGAAAGAAGTAAATTACACACTTTCTCTTGGCAATAGGAGAGAGAGCTCTCTAGAAGCTGATTGATGTGATTTGCCCAACTCCTACCCCTGACCCCTGCCTTTGTGAGAGTGGTTTAATTTTTTTTTTTTTTTTAAGACAGTGTCTTGCTCTGTTGCCCCAGCTGGAGTGCAGTGGTATCATCATAGCTCACTGCAACCTCAAACTCCTGGGCTCAGACAATCCTCCTGCCTCAGCCTCCCAAGTATCTGGGACTACAGGGGTGTGCCACCAAGCCTGGCCAATTTTTTCTATTTTGGGGAGAAAACAGGTCTTTTGGTTGGGCTGGTCTCAAACTCCAACCTGAGCGATCGTCTCACCTTGGCCTCCCAGAGTACTAGGATTACAGGTGTGAGCCACCATACCTAGCCAGTTTATTTTGTCCTTTTTGGTTTCTTGGGTTTTTTTATTTTTATTTTTGTTTTTGTTTTTGTTTTTCTTCCTGTAAGAAATAATGGAAAATTTGGAGGAAAATACTTTTTTTGCCCCTAATGTCACTATCTAGATTTTCAAATATTCAAACAATAAAGTTTTATTATACTTTAATTGAAGTTTCTTTCTTTTCTCACTTTAAAAATGTGTGGAATATTTCTAAGGTATTACTTTTTCAAGAAAGCATATGGTACTTTCTGCCAAGCTACCCTCTTACAATATAACTTACAAAATATAAATAAGGAAAGAAAACAGATCACTATTCTCAGAACCTTTAAAAGTCATTGAAAATATCCAGATAACTATTTTAATGGCTTCTATGTGATCTATAAGGCTAATTGGTTTGGTGACTTGTGCACTGATAGCTGCTGGAGGGAAGAGACCAGTCTCATGGCAGTGTACCCAGGGTATCTTTGAAAGCAGAAAGATTAATTTGGGTCAGTGAGCATTATAAATAGTCATCAGTTTGGAATGACTTCACATTGTTGCTTACTTGTGCCATGTGTGGTGGTGATTCTGAAGTTAATGTAGTGTTAAAAGCAAATGTCCTACGTAGGAAAATTTTTAGAATGTTTTGAAATGTCCTTTTATCTTTCATTTAGTCTGTTTGGGGGTTCCATTTTATACATACAACTTTTGTCTTTTTAAAAAGTTATACTTGAAAATGGCATATTTCTTATTGAGGCTTAATACACTTTTTGCAATCTTCAACTGATAATTTATTGGTTAGTATTACCAAATATTATAATCATTTTATGTCTTGAATGTCTTAAAGATTTAAGTGGAGGTGGCATTTTTTATTATTATGGCATAGCTACTTTCAAGATTTACAAAACAATCTCTATTAAGTAGTCTGTGGTATTAGAAATCTGCATTAGGTAGTCCATAGTATCATAAAATGATTATCTTAAAACTCCCAGGCATCTAAGTAATTTTATCTAAACAATTGAGTGAACCATCAAAAGCAAACATGCAGTAGTACATAATAAAATCCCAAGATCCAGAGACTTGGAAAAAAATGAGAAAGGCAGTGAGTTTCTAATGTGTCTAAATTTCTAACAGTATTGCCATGATTATTTATTGCTGTATCAAAATAATTTGTTTAGTGTGATGAGGTGGGGCTATTAGTTCATACTTTCTTCCCAAAATTACTTTTGTTCTTAAATCTAGTTATAAAAAAGTTGACTATATTGAAGGAAGCAAATTAATTCTTATATTTTCACAGTCAAGTTAAATACTTCTGATAGAACCTACAGGTCCCTCATATATGATGAAAGTTATATTCCTTAGAGTTTTGCTGTACCAAGTGTGGCCCATGGACCAGCAGCATCTGGGAACTTATTTGAAATATAGAATTTCAAGCCTTAACCTAGACCAACTGAATAGAATCCACATTTTAACAGCATCCCCAGGTGATTCATGTACATATTAAAATATGAGAAGCACTGCCACCTGAGTATATACCTTATATTAATATTTGGTGCAGACTTTCTGCTCATTCATAAATGAAAAGGCAAACAATATTTCTCTTCAGAAGTTTAAGATGTCCATAATCGTCAACTACTATAAACAAAATGTAACTCTCAAGTAATTAGATATTCCTGTTGGCTCTGATAAAAAATAAACACCCCCCCCCCTTAGAATACTTTAGCATTATCTTTAATGGGGCTTTTGTAGCACACTTAGTTAGATTGTGATATGTGTTGCCTGCCTTTTCAGGTGCCCCTGCCCAACACCCTTCCCCTCCCTAAGAGGGAGACTATACAACAGAGCTCCAGCCTAACTTCAGTTCCTCCCACTACTTTCAGCCTCACCTTCAAGGTATGTACGACATCCATCTCTAAGGGTCCTTAATTATTGCATGCAGGGGGACATAAGTTAACATTCTTTTGGCATTTTTACTAGTTTTATATGGTAAGCAGCAATATGAGGCTGAGAAAATAGAGTGATATCAAATTATACTTTAAATTTTTATTAGCTTCTAATACCACTTAGCAGTGACTTGATATCCTTATGCCAAGTAAGACCTATTATGCTTGTGAATATTGTCTTAAAAACACAGGAGAGCATTTATGTTCTATGTTTGTGATAAGTTCCTCTTAGAGATCTTACTAATTTTGGGATATATCAGTTGTGTACAAAAAATACTAGCTTGGTCTTCTGTGCTTTTTATGATTTGTTACCTGAATCCTAAGTACTGATTATGATGGTTTTCTGCCTTTCTTATAAGTCATATGTGAATTGAATGAATGCAGTGTAGTGATCAATTTCCTTTATGAGAAGGAAATTGATTAGTACAAGTGTGCTTCATAATCAACATCAGGAAATTTTTAGTTGATTTTTGTTGCATATTTTGTTGTTGTTGAGACAGGGTCTTGCTCTGTTACCCAGGCTCTAGAGTACAGTGGTGTCATCATTGCTCACTGCAACCTCAAACTCCTGGCCTCAAGCAATCCTCCTACCTCAGCCTCCTGAGTAGCTGGTACTACAGGCACTGGCCACCATACCTAGCTAATTTTCTTATTTTTTATGGAGATGGGGGTCTCACTATGTTGTCCAGGATGGTCTCAAACTCCAGATCTCAAAGGATTATAGGTGTTAGCCACTGTGCCAGCAAGTTCAATACTTTTTTAAAATAATGGGGCGAAAGAGATTTTAGTGCTTTTTATTGCCAAGAAGTTTTGGCTTATTTTTAATCTCCTATTATGGTTATAATTTTGAGCCATGTTGGAGCTTTTTTACAGTTGTCCTATTTGAAAGTATTTTAAATCGATTGTTCACCTCAGGATTGGTCAATGGTTAAAAAAATACAAACATGGAATTAAGTAAGGATTTTTTGAAGTCCATTTATTTATCTCATTGGTGTTTTTTGTTCATAAATCTAGGCAAGTCCTTAACCCCTATCACAGCAGGGCTTCCTAATGTTTCACTGGTTGACAGTGAATCTCTTTGGTGGTCTTCAGGAGGGTGGGACAGAAACTAAGATGTTTTACGATATGGCCAATGTTCATTTATGGACCCTTTCTAATTGAGTTCCCAGCCTCCTGACCACTTGTCCCTTTACCCCCCACGCCAAACTTCTTTGTAAGAGGCTTAACAAATACAAGTTTGAGACCATAAAATTTCATGATACAACCTGTGCTTTGTGTTACCCTGTCTTTACCCCATCCTTACTATTTACTGCCAATTCCTATTTAGCCTTTGCTGTTGTCTTGCCACTTGAATGACTGTCTCAATATGTATTCCTTTGCTTTGTCTTATTTGTATGTTTTTTATAATACTGTTGAGGGCAATAATCAAATTTCATGTAAGCAAATTATTTTTTAAGCCAGTTATTCATTTAGAATACTGTTCGACTTTGCCTTTCGCTCATCTTCTTAACATTCCAAGAAGAAATAATACATATATTTAGAAATAAAATAAATTCAAATTAAATTATATTAGTGAAATACATGTGGCTTATATGTTATACAAGGTTTATTAGCTGTATTTTTTTTTTTTTTTTTTTTTTTGAGACAGAGTCTCACTCTGTTGCCCGGGCTAGAGTGCCGTGGCATCAGCCTAGCTCACAGCAACCTCAAATTCCTGGGCTCAAGGGATCCTCCTGCCTCAGCCTCCCAAGTAGCTGGGACTACAGGCATGCGCCCCATGCCCGGCTAATTTTTTCTATATATTTTTAGTTGGCCAATTAATTACTTTCTATTTTTAGTAGAGATGGGGTCTCGCTCTTGTTCAGGCTGGTTTTGAGCTCCTGACCTTGAGCGATCCTCATGCCTCAGCCTCCCAGAGTGCTAGGATTACACGCGTGAACCACCGTGCCTGGCCTATTAGCTGTAATTTAATAATTGATGTGTTATCAACACAATAAAACTGGTGTGAACATTGTGCTCTATCAAATTGCTCAAAACCACAACATCTTAGATAGTACAAGTAAATCACTTTATGGCTAACTTCCTAAGTTCTTCCTGAGAATTTTATTTTAAAATAAAACACGTTTGAAATTAACAAGTTGATTGTGAGAAAAAGAAAATACTTGTCTTAAACATAAAAGTATGCTATGTTTTGAATGTACAATGATGACAATTAGTCATAAAGGAAAGGTTAAATTATGAGTGGTATGCATTTTTAAAGGAAGGTAGGGTAAAAGTACAGTAAGTAACTGTAAATTAAAATTTTAGAAATTGGTACTTCAAGGACCCACAAACTTCCTAACAGTGGTATAAAAATGTTACTTGTAAGAAGTTCCCTCATGTAAGTCATCACAACTGATCTTAAAGATTATCTTGAGGCCGGGCGCGGTGGCTCACGCCAGTAATCCTAGCACTCTGGAATGCCGAGGCAGGAGGATTGCTCAAGGTCAGGAGTTAGAAACCAGCCTGAGCAAGAGCAAGACCCCGTCTCTACTAATAATAGAAAGAAATTAATTGGCCAACTAAAAATATATATAGAAAAAATTAGCCGGGCATGGTGGTGCATGCCTGTAGTCCCAGCTACTCGGGAGGCTGAGGCAGAAGGATCGCTTGAGCCGAGGAGTTTGAGGTTGCTGTGAGCTAGGCTGACGCCACGGCACTCTAGCCCAGGCAACACAGTGAGACTCTGTCTCAAAAAAAAAAAAAAAAAAGTTTATCTTGGTTTTTCCTCTCAGTTCAGTGTTTTGACTGGTGGTACTGAAAATCTCAAAACTGTGTAAAGTATTAGGTTGGTGCAAAAGTAATTGCAGTTTCGGACCGTGAATTTTAAGTCATTATAATTAGGCTCAAACATATCTTTATTAATCAAAATAGGAATGATTGCAATCAACACATTTTTACCAAGGAGAAATAAGTTTGTTTATTCCTGTAGCATAAAAATCCGTGTTTTGGGATTTCAGTGGTCTCTTGGAAAGCATTTGCTGCATCCTGCTGGTTGTGGAAGCGTTTTCCCTGCAAAAAGTTGTCGAGATGCTTGAAGAAGTGGTAGTCAGTTGGCAAGGGGTCAGGTGAATATTGCAAAGGAGGCAAAACTTCGCAGTCCAATTTGTTCAACTTTGGAAGCATTGGTTGTGCGGCGTGCAGTCAGGTGTTATCATGGAGAAGAACTAGGCTCTTTCTGTTGACCAGTGCCGGCAGCAGGCATTGCAGTTTTTGGTGCATCTCATCAATTTGCTGAGCCTGCTTCTCAGATGGAATGGTTTCACTGGGATTCAGAAAGCTGTAGTGGATCAGACCAGCAGCAGACCACAGAACAGTGACCATGACCTTTTTTTGGTGCGAGTTTAGCTTTGGGAAGTGCTTTGGAGCTGCTTCTCTGTCCAGTCACTGAGGTGGTTGTTGCCAGTTGTCATATAAAATCCGCTTTTCGTCACTCATCACAATCTGATCAAGAACTGGTTCGTCGTTGCATATAGGAAGAGAAGAAGGCACTTCAAAATGACGTTTTTTTTTTTTTATTTTCAGTCAGCTCATGAGAAACCACTCTATCAAGCTTTTTCACCTTTCCAGTTTGCTTCAAATGCCAAATGACTGTAGAATGGTTGACATTGAGTTCTTTGGCAATTTCTCAAGTAGTTTTCAGAGAATCAGCTTTGATGATTGCTCTCAATTGGTCGTTTTCAACTTCCGTTGACCAGCCACTGAGCTCCTCATCTTGAAGGTTCTCATCTGCTTTGCAAAACTTCTTGAACCACCACTGCACTGTACATTCGTTAGCAGTTCCTGGGCCAAATGCATTGTTGATGTTGCCAGTTGTCTCCGCTGCTTTATGACCCATTTTGAACTTGAATAGGAAAATCGCTCAAATTTGCCTTTGTCTAACATCATTTCGTAGTCTAAAATAAATATAAATAGCAAATAACATCATTAGCAAAAAACATAAAGTGAGAAGTACACATTAAAATGATGTATAACATAACCACATTTAAGAATGTATTCCAGTATCAAATGGCAAATGTCAACAGTGCTACAGCCGCAATTACTTTTGCACCAACCTAATAGTGAAGGATCTACATCTTGTCCTCTCCAATTCAGAATCTACTATTAAGCCCTTTTAAATGCAACTAATCCAAATTGAGGTATATTATAAGTGTAAAATAAAATAAATGCTTCATCTGAAATTT
Organism: Lepilemur ruficaudatus; assembly: GCA_963574885.1. NCBI lineage: Eukaryota > Metazoa > Chordata > Mammalia > Primates > Lepilemuridae > Lepilemur > Lepilemur ruficaudatus. Next base: position 25,241 of record CAUYRT010041552.1, read on the forward strand.
TCATACTAAAAAATAATATAAAACATCTTTATTTTATGTTGATTCAGTTTCAGTTATAATATTGTAGATTGTATAATATTGTAGATAATATTGTAGATACTGGGTTGAGTTACATGTTATCAAATTTAATACCACCTCTTTTTACTTTTTAAAATGTGGCTACTAGAAAACTTAAAATTGTATATATGGCTTGCATTTACATATATGTCAGGTGAACATTGCTGAATAGAGTACTGCTCTAGATAGATTGAAGTAAGCAATTTTTGCCTTTTAAGAAACTAACAGACGATAGCTTAAAATAGGGGCCACAAATGCCAATGACTGCAGCTAGTACATGAAATGCTTGATGAAGTTTGGATGTGAAACAAAAAGTGTTTCTATTGCACCCAAGTCTAAAACCTATCTAGTGACATTGCCTTTTAAACAGTGAAGCATGAAAGCATGAAACTGCCGACCAACAGATGCCTGCTGTCTTCCATTTGAGAAGCATTGACTTAAAAAGAATAAATGAAGAGAATGGGTATATACTGAGGGCCTTTCCTACTAGAGGTAGAGCCTTAAGTCAGCCCTAAAGAGGCATGGTATTTTCTTTCCTTATTCACTGGTAGAGATAGGGGTTCATGTTTGAATGTTACAGGATCTGTGACTCTATAGTTCACTGGCCTGTTTCCTAAAGCTATCAGTTAGTTCTCTGTAGAAACATAATTAAACCCCACTGTCCCCAGTTTGAGTAAAGGAGCAAAGATTTAAAGGGCAAGTGAAAGATTTGATCCAACCGTTTGTAATTCTTGGGGAAAAAAAATAAATAAAAGAAGAAAATTTTAAGAAAATTGAAGGAAATAAAGATTTGAAATCTCTAGGGTCTTATTGTTTTATTCTTTAGTCATTTTGGAAAGATTATATTTAGAATTTACCTATTGATACATATATATGCATACATGTGTGTATTGGTTCTGTATTGACGTCATTTTTTTGCTATAAAAAATGTCCATTTTATTGCAGATGGAGTCTGCACGCAAAGCATGGGAGAATTCTCCAAATGTAAGGGAGAAGGGGTCTCCAGTAACTTCCACAGCACCTCCAATTGCAAGTGGAGTCAGCAGTAGTGCCAGTGGACCCAGCACCGCTAATTACAATTCGTTCTCAAGTGCATCTATGCCTCCTATTCCTGTTGCTTCAGTCACTCCTACAACGTCACTATCAGGTAGAACTTTTTTGTACCTTTTCTTTAAATATCTTGAATTATTTAATATTTTCTATGATACTCTCCTATTCACTGTCTCCTGTCCCCTCAAAAGTATTTTTACAAAAAATGTTAGATTGTGCATGAGATAGTTGTCAGCTATTTTATAGGACTTCTTGCTACTCTTACCCCATCCCCCCTTTACCCTCTCCCAATTTTAGTTAGTTTTGGCAAATATTTATGGCTTACCAGCACAGAGTTTGGTAAGCCTACCCGTTACAGATACTAGAGTAATTGGTAGAAAAATGTCATTTTCCTCTAAATTTTTCTGTGAAGTTCACCTTATGATTATCATTTATACCTGTATATAGATAGCTAACTAGATCAGCTTAGAAGTAACATAGAATTGGACTGTTTTTCAATGTTCTACAATCTGTCTAATTCAAAGGAGGTATTGGCCTAAACTTATTGGAATAACTTCTATATTTTCTGGTGAAGACTTAGGGTTAGAGAATTTTTAGCCTCTGCTATTTGAGTGATGAATCCATTCATTTGGCTTTGGTTTGGTTTTTCGGTTTTGGTTTTGTTTTGCTTCATTTAAGAAGAGTCCATCATGGCCCAAAGTTAGAAGGTACTTTTCTTGCTTCCTTAATTTTTCTTACATTTTCTTAAATTTTTACTAGCATGTAATATTTTCATTGAGCTATCTCATTTGGAGGCTTTATAGTCATTAAAGAAACCCAGAAGGTGTTTCTAAAATGCTTGACTCTAAAAAAGTAGACCCTTTACCAGATGTGGAACTATGTTTCTTCTGTTGAAAAAGAAATTCCAAGTTTTCTCAATATTCTCTGCTGTTTCCAAAGCAGTGGGAAGCTCCTTTTCAATAGATATAAAATACATTCAGCATAGAATTGACTATTTTTCACTGGTTCTTATTTAATATTGTTTTGTTTTGCAATATTACAGCCTACTGTGCTAGTTTTAGGGACAAAAAAAAAAAACCTGTCTTTGGACTGTAGAACCGGTTTTTTATGTTATCTGCAATTAGTAGTATGCATTAAGACAAATCAAACTGTGTTCCAGCTACATCTCTTCCTTCTTTAAAACCCTTTCCAGCATTCCCCACCACCTATTTGCCAAAGCGTCTTCACTGATGCTTGCTGAAGTAGCTTGGGGCCCAGCCTACTATGGTGGGATCAGTGGTGTAGAGAAGGAAACAAAAAGAGAGTGTGGTAGGAAGATTCAGAAATAAAGGGACTAGGACTGTTGCTAGTTCTTTCTTTGGAACTCATCTACCTCCTTTCCCCAGGTCTAGAATGCCTCCACTCCCCTTGATTAGGATAACTTTTTTTCTTAATCAGTCCAGGGCCCAAATCCCCAGCCAGTCACGTGACCATGACTGTATCGCCCGTCCCACTGACTAGGATAATTTTTAAACAAATACCTTCTTTCCAGTCATCCTACTGGTAGATACTCAACGGGAAAAATGGAAACATTATGAGGTCTAAAGATAATAACTGTATCTTCCTTTTTAATCAAATACCAGTATTGTCATTTTGGTTCAGTATTACAGTCATTATAGCTCACTGATCAACAGAACTAATCAACTCTTCAAACCTAAGTTTTTGTAGTTCCATTTATTGTAGTTCATTCAGTAGTTTGTCTTCATTTGTATTAAAAGTATTACTATATACCAGTTTGGGGGGGGCAGGGCAGGGAGAGAAATCAAACCTAAAGTTTAAGTTTATATGACTTTAGAAGCAATTAAGATATCTCAAGGCCCATTTATAGTCATAATTATTCCTAAGGTACAACACATTGTGTGTCCTAATATCTGTGACTGGTCATAGGGAATGAAGCTTCATGATTATATATCCTTTTTTCCTTTGTGATGATTAAAAACCAAGTAGTGGTTTCAGGCTAAACTCCAATAGCCATGTAGGCGCTCAGCCTTATTTTATCAGTTTTGTGTTTTGTTTCTTCCTCATTTTAATTTTCTATTGGTTATATTTTTTTCAGATTTTATAGTCTTGTTTGCATTTGATGATAAGTGTTCTTTCCTTTTGCAAGCTGCCTTTATACCCACTTTTGGCATGAAGCAGTATAGAAGTACATGATGGGTATTAATTTTCCAGTTTCTGATTGGTACTGTGAACAACAGCACTTTTAAATATGCTGGGTTTTTCCCTTTATCTCTCACCCCAATATAGGAGCTGGTACATATACTACCTCTTCTTTAAGCACAAAATCCACAACCACGTCAGACCCTCCTAATATTTGTAAAGTGAAACCTCAACAATTGCAGACAAGCAGCCTGCCTTCTGCAAGTCATTTTTCACAGTTAAGCTGTATGCCTTCCCTTATTGCCCAGCAACAACAGAGCCCGCAAGTTTATGTGTCTCAGTCTGCGGCAGGTAATATTTTTAGCATTGAATATAAGACATTTAGAAAATGAAGACTTTTAAAATGCTCTTTTCTATTCTTAGTTACCCTTTCAAGTTTAAATATTTTTTGATCTGCTTTGCAAATATGTTCCTTTATAGAGTTGAATCCTTTCTCTCCATGACTAGAATTCTGGGGATATCAGCCTTTGTATTATTGACAGTTGTTTCTTATATATATGACAAATTGGTATCTACTAATATGAAAAATAATTTGTGCATTTGACACTATTCTAGTCAAATTTCAAAGGATTTTATCTGAAGTTTGACAGTTGATAATAAAGTTTTGGGGGAAGAGTAAAATGCGAAAATGAAAAAATTATTTGGGGGTGAGGTAGGTTGTCCTCTTGGATATCACAACGTTAATTTGAAATGTTTGAAAAGTATTAAAATTAACCAATGATTTAAATTCCTAATAAAAGAACAATGAGTATTTCTTGCCTTTCATAGATAAATTGATAATACTTTAGCATCTGTTAATACCTAGTATCTGTAAAGATACCAGGTATTGTTAACAATAAACTCTTAAGGTAATTGCTTTAAGTGTATAAATTGGCATAATTCTTTTTAAGAATATCTTAGAAAATGTATGAGTGCATACTGTATAATAGTTTCAGAGCTAGGAATCTCATGGATAAACTTAGTCTGTTAGAGACACATGTATAAGGGTATTCATTGCAGTATTGTTTATAATAGTGACAAATTAAAAGCAGTATGTGGAATTCTCGAGAACATACTAGTATATAATTTGTGCATTTGACTATATATTTTATATTTATATGTATGAAATATAATTTTATAATTTATCTTTATATTATAATTAAATATTATAAACATATGTAAATTTACATTTTACTACATAAAAAACAGCAAGTCACAAAACAGTGTGTATCATACATAGAAAAGAAATGTGTTAAGAATCTATACCAAACTCTTAATTATTAAACGTCAATTCTTTTGAAATATTTTGCTAAATTCTAGTAGGTAGATTTAAAATTGAAGTGGAGTTACTGGGTCAATGAGTAGATTCATTTTTAGTTTTAGTGGATAATGTGAAATTTTACCATTGGCAAAATATAATAGTGCCTATACCCCATTGACAGTATAGGAGAGTGTGTATTTTTTTGTACCTTCGCAAATACTAGTTATATTTAATATTTACATATACCTATCTACTAGAAGTTTTGCATCTTTTTACATTTGCATCTTTTCACATTTCTAGTTTTTCCATGGCTGTATTAATTTTCAGAGGGCTCACTTAATTTGAAATCTGCCACAAAAACGTGGTTTTTATTTACTATTTGGAAAATTCTGAAATTTGTACACTTACTCCTGCTTGTTTTTCCTGATGGTCTATAGCTCAAATTCCAGCTTTCTATATGGACACGAGTCATTTATTCAATACCCAACATGCACGATTGGCTCCACCATCCTTGGCACAGCAACAAGGCTTCCAACCAGGTCTCTCTCAGGTAAATACTAAAACCCCCTTCCATCCTGTAAGGATTCTTTTACATTTTAATGCTTGTAATAGTTATTTTGGACTATAAATAATAGACTCTCTAAAGTTATAAGCTACTCATGATTACCTTGATATGTTATTAGCAAAACTATAAAATTTCCTAAGCTTAATGATTAAACATATAAGTAATGTGTTGAAAGTTTATTTTTTTCATGTCTCAAAGTTCTGTTTTCCAAAGTATCGTGATTTGCATGTATGATGTTCATATATAATATGTTTATATCCATGTTATTTTTGTTGTTGTTTTCTTTTTCCATTGTATTGCAGCCAACTTCAGTTCAGCAGATTCCAATCCCTATTTATGCACCACTGCAAGGGCAGCATCAAGCCCAACTGAGTTTGGGGGCTGGGCCTGCTGTTTCTCAGGCTCAGGAATTATTCAGTTCTTCACTTCAACCGTATAGGTAAATGCTTTCAAGGTTATGTTTATAATGTTAAAAGCACTGTACTTGCTAAGTCTCCTTGCTATAATCCCTATTCCTCTTTTCTTCTCCCCAAAAGCTAGGATGATCATGTTATAAACTAAATTAAATAATTTTAAGCATATTGATTATATGTCATGAACCTTAGCTTCTAGTAATTTCAATTGGACTTTTTTTTTAAAGAAACTAAAGCCTCAGGCCAGGTGCAGTGGCTCATTGCTATGATTCCAGCACTTTGGGAAGCTGAGGCAGGAGGATTGCTTAAGGCCAGGAGTTTTGAGACCAGCCTGGACAACATAGTGAGACCCCCGTCACTACAAAAAAATTTTAAAAAATAGCTGGATGTGGTGGCACATGCCTATTATCCCAGGTACTCAGGAGGCTGAGGCAAGAGGATGGCTTGAGCCTAGGAGTTTGAGGTTGTGGTGAGCTCTATTCCTGCCACTGCTCTACAACCTGGTTGACAGAGCAAGACTTTCTCTCTAAAAAACAAAAAAAGAGGCTGGGCACGATGGCTCACGCCTGTAGTCCCAGCTACTCCAGAGGCTGAGGCAAGAAGATCGCTTGAGCCCAGCAATTTGAGGTTGCTGTGAGCCGGGCTGACACCATGGCACTCTAGCCTGGGCAACAGAGTGAGACTCTGTCTCAAAAAAGGGGGTAGGGGGTGGTGGCTCACACCTGTAATCCTAGCACTGTGGGAGGCCAAGGCACGAGGATTGCTTGAGCTCAGAAGACAGCCTGAGCAAGAATGAGACCCCATCTCTGATTTTATTTATTTATTTTTTTTTTTGAGACAGAGTCACACTCTTGCCCGGGCTAGAGTGCCATGGTGTCAGCCTAGCTCACAGCAACCTCAAATTCCTCGGCTCAAGCAATCCTTCTGCCTCAGCCTCCCAAGTAGCTGGGACTACAGACATGCGCCACCATGCCCGGCTAATTTTTTCTATATATTTTTTGGTGGCCAATTAATTTCTTTCTATTTTTAGTAGAGACAGGGTCTCGCTCTTGCTCAGGCTGGTTTCGAACTCCTGACCTTGAGCGATCCTCCCGCTTCGGCCTCCCAGAGTGCTAGGATTACAGGCGTGAGCCACTGCGCCTGGCCTGAAAAACTGATTTTTGTTGAACTTACATACGCTAGGTATTCAGCCCTTCAGGTACATTAACTCAGTTTTGTCTTCACACAGCCACATAAGGTAAATTAAGTCATCTGCATTTGACATATGAGATTAGGACTTGGAGAGGGTGGGTTTTTTACCTAAGGTTACACTATAGATGGCAGAGCCTGGATGATTCAACCTTAGGTTTCTCTGCTCTCCAACTTAATGATGGTAGGTGAATAGGGGTAAGAGTCAAAAGGTAGGAGCAGTGTATCATGGCAAAGTTGTCATCCGTATTCATAGTAATGGCCCTAAACCAGCAGAAAGAAAAATAAGTTACATTCAGGACATTTAGTTTTGGAAGGTTGCAGAGCTGGGCATTCACTTTTAGGAATTTGTTTTCTTTTGTTTATAGAAGTGAGTTCAGATAGAATTTCCATACTTTTTAGGTTAAAACTTGGCATCAATTGATATAGCTTATTTCTTTTACATTACCGTGAACAATACTCCTAAAGAAGCCAGGTTGAGCTAAATAAACTTTCTCAATAGAGAGCAGAATCATTAGTATGCTTGATAAATGTTGCTTTCACTTTTGCTTATTAATGATTCTTCAGTAGAATTTAGTACATCTGCATCATTACTTTTATAGCCCCCATCTTACTCTGTCACTGAGTTCGGTTATTCCAAGAAATTTTCTCCCAGTGGAAGTAAACCTATTTACTCCAACTAGATATTAGAGGTGATCCCTTTAATATTGTTAAGATTGGGATTATCTTGGAATTTGTATTAAAATTTCTGACCCAAGAATAGCAACTAGATCTCATCTCACAAGTCAATCTCCTTTTAATTGGTATTGGCTTCCTGAAACACTATTCAGATGTTTGCTACCACTTTCCAGCTCTGTGAAAAAGAGCGCAGTGATTAATTAGTAATGTCTTCTATAACCATGGGAAACAGAATAGCAGTACACAGACATTCTATATTTGTAACCCCCATTTCACCAGTTGTCTTGGAAGATGTACTTTTTAAGACCAGACCTAGTCAATAGAAATATAATGTAAGACAGATACGTAATTACGGCGAGTGGCTACCGGTTTTGATTTTGAAAGCAGTTATTTATATCCCTAAGTATGTCTTGCCTTCTCCATAACCTACTCAGCATAGTGTTTATCAGGGGATCCCAGTTGGTTTCTGTGAGGACAGAATAATTTATAGCCATATGTTCATGTTTTTCTATTTTATATTTGAAACATAAAATATAATATAGATTATTGTGAAGCTTACTTATGATCCTAGACACACATTCCTGCTTAATGGCTTTTGTTCCTACCACGTAGGTCAGTTGTGACACAGTATAATATTTATTTATAATGTTATCTTTAACTCACTACTTTGGTTCAATTGCTTATTCTATATCTGGGGTTAGATTCCAGCATTGTGCCTTATTTTTTAAAAAAAACACACACACCTGTGTGGGTAATCCTGATGTGAGCTACTACTCTACTCTATTTCATAGAGGTCTTGAAGCCATTTTTATGAAATATATATATAGAGAGAGAGGGGGAAGTAATGAAATAATAATAATAATTAATAAAAGTCAGGGCTATTTGTTCTATACTTGATCTTAGCCAAAAGGCTGGGAAGTAATGGGCTATTTGTTGTAGACAATCTAGGTAGAGTAGATTGTCACCAAAGAGAAAAATGAATTTGGTTCTGAGCTTTGTGGTGAACATTAAAAAGAATCATTCTCATTGTTCAAGGGGGAAAAACAGCCCATTCCTCAGGGAGAACAAACCTTTTCCTAGAACTTTTACATGTTCTTACATGTACAACTTCACTGTATACGGGGCTCTAAATCTTGAAATAATCTTCAAACAAGTTGCTTTAAACACAGTCTATATTCTCTGCTTCTTGATTTCTGTGCAAAGCAGAGTACAGTCAAGCATCACTTACTGACAAGAAGTCATTTTGAGATATGTGTCATTGTGGGAACATCGTAGAGTATGTATTACACAAACCTAGATCGTACAGCCTGCTATACACACCTAGGCTGTAGGGTATAGCTTACTGCTTCTAGGCTACAAACCTGTACAAGGATGTTACCGTACTGAATCCTGTAGACAACTGCAACACAATGGGAAGTGTTTGTGTATCTAAACATAGAAAAGATATAGTAACAGTACAGTATAAAAGATAAAAAATGGTACCCCTGGATAGGGCACTTTCCACGAATGGAGTTTGTAGGACTGGAAGTTGCTCTGGGTGAGTCAGTAAGTGGTGAGCAGATATAAAGGACTGGGACATTACTGTACACTATTGTAGACTTTTATAAACACTGTATACTTAGGCTACGCTAAATTTATTTTAATAATTTTTTCTTAAATAACAAATTAACCTTACCTTACTATAACTTTCTGACTCTTTTGTAATAACATTAGCTTAAGACATAAACACATTGTAAAGCTATACAAAAAATTCTTTGTCCTTTTTCTCTGAGCTTTATTCTGTTTTTAAAATTTGAGGGGTTTTTTTTAACTTCTTAAGCTTTTTTCACTTTTTAAGCTTTTTTTTGTTACAAATTAAGACACACACACGGGTTAGCCTAGGGCTACATAGAGTCAGCATTACCAATATCACTGTCTTCCACCTCCATACCTTGTTCTACTGGAAGGTGTTCAGGGGCAGTAACATTCATGGAGCTGTCATCTCTGATCACAGTGCCTTCTTCTCCCAGGTGTGTTGGCTCACGCTGTAGTCCCAGTCCTTTGGAAAGCTGAGGCAGGAGGATTGCTCGAGGCCAGGTGTTTGAGACCAATCTGGGTGGCATAGTAAGATCCCATCTCTTAAAAAAAAAAAAAAAGTAGCCAGGTGTGGTGGTACACACCTAGTCCTGGCTACTGTTCCTGCTAAGACAGGAAGATTGTTGGAGTCCAAGAGTTTGAGGCTGTAGTGAGCTGTGATTGTACCACTGCCTTGAAGCATGGGTAATGGAGCCAGACCTTGTTTCCAAAAAAAAAAGCCCCTCTTCTGGAATATTTCCTGAAGGATTTACCTGAGGCTGTTTTAGAGTTAAATTTTTTACATATAAATAAAGGGAGGACACTATAAAATAATAGAGTATAGTGAAAATATAAACCAATAGCATAATTATTTTTACTATCAAATATGTGCTATACATAATTTTATGTGCTTGACTTTTATATGAGTGGCAGTGCAATAGGTTTATTTACATCACCATAAACACTTGAATAATGTGTTGCAGTATGATGTTAGGCTGTATGGCTTTGACATCCTATTGCCTAAGCAATAGGAATTTTTCAGCTCCATTATACTCTCATGGGACTGCTTACACATATGCTGTCCATTGTTGACCAAAACATCATGCAGCGCATTATTATACTTGGTCATTTGGTATGCTCATTCTTAAGATTTCCAGATTCCAGATAAAATTAACTTCTAACACGAGCATTTTCTCTTTAATACGTAGATCTCAGCCAGCCTTTATGCAAAGCAGTCTATCCCAGCCATCTGTGGTCCTTTCTGGTACCGCCATCCACAACTTTCCAGCTGTCCAACACCAGGAACTTGCCAAGGCACAATCCGGTCTTGCTTTTCAACAAACTTCAAATACTCAGCCTATTCCTATATTGTATGAGCATCAGCTTGGGCAGGCATCAGGACTAGGAGGTTCCCAGCTGATTGATACACATCTTCTCCAGGTAAGGCAGGGGCTAGAACAATGTATTTCTATGCAGCAGATTATTTTAAGGAAACATTTTTTAAAGAAAATATGTTAAAAGACACAGTGAAAAAACAAAAAGGCCTTCTGTTTTATCTTAATGCTAAAATTATTAGATTGTTTTGAAGTCATAACTTCCACCTCTGAGAAATTTTTTCAATCTTATTGCTGTTTTTTTTACAAAATTTTTTCTAGGCTAGAGCAAATCTTACCCAGGCTTCAAATCTTTATTCTGGACAAGTACAACAGCCTGGTCAGACAAATTTTTATAACACTGCCCAGTCACCAAGTGCTCTCCAGCAGGTAAACTATGGCATGGTAAATTTCCTCACTTTTCTTTATTATTATTTTTATTGCTTTTGTTATTGTTTGGAAATTTAAATAGAACCAAGTTGGAAAAATGGAGGAGTGGTTTTCAAACTGTTCACTGAGGTATCCTTGGGAATTCCATTGGGTCCACTGAAAGTGGAAGGGGCTCCACTCTGAGAACACCCCTCTGCTGACCACCAGCTCGACTTTAATCAGTTGTTTTTACTTTTTCTGCTATTTTTTTTAAACTGGGTTTCCATGTAATAATTTGTTCTTTTTAAACAAGGGATTCAATCAATATAAAGTTTGAAAACCATTGTCCAGAATATACAGTTACATGTATGTGTGATAGGTGGTTTATTCATTAGTGCTAAAGGTAAAGGAAAATGCTCTAAAGACCATCAGACAGGCTAATACAATACCTGGGATGGTGTGGTTGGTAGAGTATGACAGTATAAATGACAAACACCTTAAGTGTATGAACGCTATAATAATTTTTAGTGAAAAATGTGTGTTTTTTAAAAATCTGTCTCCTCCAGTAATATCATTAATCGGCTTACTCTTTAAAAGCTGTGGAGGGCTGGGGCGGGGTAGCAAGTCACTAGTCATTTTCTCGTAACTGTTTTAGGTTATTTTAGGGAGTGATAATTCAAAAATGTATTATTGACATTCAGATTAAATAGTGTTTGTATGAAAAATGGAATGTTCTTTTTCCTCCTCTCATAGCTCATTTTAACCAGACCTAAAACAAAACCACTATAAAAATATTTATTTGGGAACTTGTGACTGCTTTCCTAAATTGTGTCCCCATGTATTTTATGATTATTTGACATGTCCCATGAGTAAGTTCCAAGATAGTCATAATTATTTCAGTTGTACAGTTCCTTCACTACAAGTAACATTAACTAAACTATTTTCTTGTTGCACCTTTAATAAATGAATAGAAGTAACAGGTTGAGAATCCCTCATCTGAAATGCTTGGGACTAGAAGTGTTTTCAGATCCTTTATAGATATAGATACACACACACACACACACACACACACACACACACACACACACGAGATATCTTGGAGATAGGGTGCACGTCTAAACACTAAATTTATTTGTTTCATGAACACCTCATACACAGCCTGAAGGTAATTTTATACATTATTTTTAATTTGTTTCTGAAACAAAGCTTTGACTGCACTTTGTGACCTGTCACGAGGTCAGGTGTGGAATTTTCCACTTGTGGTGTCATGTTGGCCCTCAAAAAGTTTCAGATTTTGGATTTTGGATTTTCAGATTAGTGATTACTCAGATTACTCAACTTGTAATCACTAAGCAAAAGATCTGTATGCAAAATATATTTGTAGATTGATGTATTCTATTTAAAATCTTACTCAAAAGTATTTGAAGAGTTGTATATAGTTATAGGGATATCTATGCAATGGGTGTAAGCAGATTGCTGTAGTTTCTATTTGCTTGTTTTCTAGGTTACTGTACCTTTACCAGCATCCCAGCTTTCCTTGCCTAATTTTGGATCTACAGGGCAACCTCTAATTGCTTTGCCTCAGACTCTTCAGCCCCCATTACAGCATACCACTCCACAAGCACAGGCTCAGAGCCTGAGCCGTCCTGCACAAGTCAGCCAGCCTTTCAGAGGATTAATTCCTGCTGGAACACAGCATAGCATGATTGCAACCACAGGAAAAGTAAGTGAAAAGACCGTTGCACAGCTTATTTGAGTATTTAAGTCCTTATGCTCAGATATATGCATCTGTGTCTTCTGTAAAAATAAATGCTTCGGCTTTTACCACTCTCCAGAAAATCTCAAACTCCAATATACTTAATGTTTTATCTGTTTGCTACTAATGTGTTTGGCTCCATCTAGTTTTTACCCAACAGCAAAAAATTCACAAATTTTTTAGAAAAATTGGATTTACAAAGTCCCTGAGACTTGTTTAATTAAAAGTTTATATGGACTGATAATTCCATAATATTTGAAGCCTAACTGGGATTTTTGTAACTAAGGTTCTTTGCCGTTTCCTAGATTTTGCCTTCATATATAGGACATGAAACACAGCACTTAGCTTATGGAATTGAAGAAATGTTAAGTTTATTTTATGCTTTTTCTCAGATGTCTGAAATGGAGCTAAAAGCCTTTGGAAGTGGCATTGATATAAAACCAGGCACACCTCCAATCGGCGGTAGAAGCACCACACCAACATCTAGTCCCTTCCGGTAAAATAGCCACTTAAATTTATGAAGTTTTAAAGTAATTGATCACTGTTTATTTGTTAAACACTCAATATATCATTAGTTCTGTGTTAAGCAGAAAAGGAGTTATAAGACATTCAAAAATTTTAAGGTTTTAAATTATTAAGAAAATATTTGTTACACAATATTTTAAGTAAATTCTTTAAATACAGTGCAGATCTAGCTAATATCCTTTCTCACCTCTGCCTGTCCAATGTCTCTCTTACCACAGTGTTTGGTAACTCATCACAGTAAATTTTCATCAATTACCAAGTATGATGAAAATACCAAAAGCAATCTCTGTAAAAATCTAACAGCATTATTTACTTGGTATTACTGTACTGACCAGTGATGGCTTCTTTCCAAGGGCTACTTCCACGAGTCCGAACAGCCAGTCCAGCAAAATGAACAGCATTGTTTATCAGAAGCAGTTCCAGTCAGCCCCTGCCGCTGTGAGAATGACACAGCCATTTCCCACACAGTTTGCACCCCAGGTGGGCAGATATAAGTGAGAAATAAGTATTATTTACTTGGAAATGATTGTTAATCTGGCTAAATTGTAATCTTGCCATGTTAAGCAGATAAGAATTATAGTTTTTAATGAAAAACAGTTTCTGATTTTAACAGTAAATTATGATATTTAAATAGTCTTTATAATTTACGGCTAGACCCAGGTAGTAGCTGTTTAGTTCTAAAGCAGACAATAGCAATAGTCAAGATTCCCCACACAGCTCTCATAATTTGAGTCCTTTTCTTCCCTTTTCTCTTTTTTGAAGAAGTTAACTTTTTAGCGAAGGGTCCCAGTGCTTGAAGTTTTCTAGGTTTAAAGCGGGGTTTTTTGGTTTTGTTTTTTAAAGGATATCTATGTGCAGCAAGGTAAAATTTCCACAAAGATGTTTCAATATATGTGTAAAAATGTTGGCTTCTCTTCCCTTTGCTGATCATGTGAGAGATCTAACTGAAATTGATAAGAGCTCTCACAAGCTAGAATTGGTTCCTGAGAAAACTCATTTGTTGAATTAGTATTAATTTTATTTATCTTCAGATTATGTTTGTTATAGGTATATGCCTTTTCTGCAATTATTTTTTTAAAGATAACCTAACTAACAGTCTTCCTATCCTACCTTCAGAATACAGCTGAGATGCTAGCACCGATAAAAGTGCCATAGCATGCTTTGCTTTATTTTTTTCCATTAAACCCTCCAAGCATGGCCTGTTTGTTCTTTGTCCCTGTTAATGGAATGGCACAATCCATACACTTCCTTTCACTGGCAGGATGGGCACAGATATACTCTGGGATAAGCCAACCTGGTCTAGTTGGCAGGATTTTTTTTTTAACAGTTCAATGTTGTATGTTTTGTTTTTTTCACTCAGATTCTCTCTCAGCCTAACCTGGTCCCTCCATTGGTAAGAGCCCCACATACTAACACCTTCCCAGCGCCTGTTCAGAGGCCACCAATGGCACTGGCCAGTCAGATGCCTCCTCCGCTGACCACAGGCCTCATGAGCCATGCTCGTTTGCCACATGTAGCCAGGGGTCCTTGTGGATCACTATCTGGAGTCAGAGGTAATCAGGCCCAGGCTGCGTTGAAGGCTGAACAAGACATGAAGGTTAGTACAGTGTTAACAGCCAACAGATCAAGAATCTGTCTCTGAACCATGTCTTAAAATGCCTCTGGACCCATAACCATATATCCAGGCATATCTTAGCATTTAACCAAGCTAACCACTTTTATTCATTCCCTTTTTTTTTTTTCCCCTTTTTTCCCCCTCCCTATTCCCATCCCCTCATCTTTTTTTTCTTTTTTTTTTCCCATTTTTGCAACTATAGCAGGAAACAAATTAATGTTTTAAACTCTGTGGCCAAATGAATTATTATAAAATAAATATTTGAGGGAGATCTGAGTTTAGATAGCACATTTTTTGGAATAGCAAAATGTAATGTGGATAATTATAGGCTTCCCCATTTTCTTTCATTTTTTTCCCTTTGATTTTCTCCCTCCCCCTCCCTCCTTCCTTTTCCCTCCCCCAGCTTAAAATATAAATTATGGTTATGTGAAAACTCTGGAATGGGTAAGACATATTACCTATCTTCATTTTTCTTCTGTCACAAGTCATCAGAGTACAATTTTCTTCTCAAACTGTTGTCATAGCCTTTTTTTGCACGCCGCTTGAAGTGGCTGTTATTTCACAATGGACTGTGCAGTTGTAAATGAAGAACTCAGAAAAGCACTTTGGGATCCTTCATGATGAAAGGCACTGATAAATGTGAGGTTTGCTAATGCAGAAGAGTGCCTTTAGGAGTCTGTGTGGGGACAGTTTTGTAGCATAAACCTTACCTGTCTGCCTGTACAGCCAGTTGAATCAGCTTATTTTTATCGTTACTTTAGGCTTGACTTTTCAGAGATCTTAGTAAATTTGCCTGTTTTGTCACTACATATGTCATCAGATCAGACTAGAACAAAGAAAGCTTTACTGCTTTCAATCAGGGAAATGTGCATAGTAATGCTTTACTCTGAATTAGAAACATGTTTATGATAATCGTATTAGAGAATTCAATTGATGCACTAAAGTTTCTTTCTGGATTGACATCCCCTGTGTTTCTGATCCTGAGTAATCACATCAAAAAGACAACCCTACAGTAAAATTTTTGTTAAATATTATCTACTTTTATTAAGGCTGTGTGCCTAGGATGTCCATCTGTTCATTACTGTTAAAAATACTCATGAGTAAAAATTTATGGAAATTATTTGGCCTTGGTTTCTAGTTTTACTCCTGGCTCTTTGACACTTGATTGTCACACATTCCCATGTTGAAAATAACATTAGAGTTTAATGATCTTAATGGGGTGGTAGAGGGTACAGATTTCTGGAAAGTTGCTTCAGATCTTTGGATAGTACAGATTACCTGTAGAACATAAACAATTTTTTATTGTGTGCAAGAAGTATAGAAACTTAAGTTTTAATTGTGTATGTTGCAGTGATAAAGTTAACAGATTGACGTAAGTATATTCTTTGGGACACATAGTCAATAAAACTAAGAAATTATTTTACCAGCTCAGAATGTGGTAGGAGCTATCAGAACTTAGTGATCAAGTGAAGTTGTAGTTACTAATTTCTGATGCTCTTCCCCTGCAGAAGAGAGCTGTGGGAAGAGGACTCAGCCACAAGACATTTGGTCCTAGGTGTTGGTAATGCCACAATATAAGTGCTTCCTTTTCATTTTATTGTAGACCACATTGATAACTAGAAGTTTTAAGTGTTACATGTATGTTTTCAGATTTGCAAGCAGGCTCCCTAAATAAAATTTGATATCAATAAGCTTTGTTCCAGAAAAGATAAACCAGCAGCAATTTATATTTTATTATTTTATAAGAGGGCAGACTTTGGAAGAGTGGTGGGAGGTGGTCCTATTGTTTCAAATGTTTTTTAAAAAAAATCACATGGAATGTTTTCAAAAATAGGAAGAAATCTGTGCATTAAAGCTGAAAGATCAATGAGGCACTTTTGGATTAGGCCAAACCAATGTGGGGAAAACTGATTTGTGATTGGTAAAAGAATTTAAACTGAGGTTGATTTGACAGGCTTTGGTAATGCTGCAGCATTTTCAGTTGTTGTTTCTCATTTTTTAAGGCAAAGCAGAGAGCAGAGGTTCTTCAGTCCACACAACGGTTCTTCTCTGAACAGCAACAGAGCAAACAGATAGGAGGAAAAGCCCAGAAAGTGGACAGTGATTCAAGTAAACCTCCTGAAACACTGACCGACCCTCCTGATGTCTGTCAGGAAAAAGTAGAAGAAAAACCGCCTCCTGCACCCTCCATAGCCACCAAACCTGTTAGAACTGGACCAATCAAACCTCAGGCTATCAAAACTGAAGAAACAAAATCTTAAAGGCTGTGGTTTATCGCAGGGGATTGGGGGGGTGGGGGTGGGGAACGGGGAGAATGAAGTCAGATACAGCCAGCAGCCAAAGGGGTAAAATGGTCTGTGACATTATCTTGTCCAGAGCTTGGAAATGCACAAGGGACATAGGAGCAATTTACACTGACACACAGCTGCTGCACCAGTAAAAATGAGGCTTTGCAAGCTTGCACCTGCTATGTGACATGCGCTCGGTTGATGGCCATGCATCTTCAGTCAGAACTTATATATAGATATGTGCACTCATTTTTGAGTGCATATAATTCAGACCTAAAAATCCTTATGGTTAGATGAAACACCAGAAATACAAGGAAAGTAACACCGCAGAGGAATAGCTCAGCCTGAACAATGTGGTGGTCCCAGCTAATATATCAGATGTGGTTTCTTTGCTCCCTTATGGTCTTTGGATATGGTTGTGGCGTTTGTAGGCTTGGAGGTGAAGAACTGAAGATAACTGGTGCCGGATAGAGGAGCCTTATTTTTTATTATGGCAGCTTGCTATTTTTGTAACATGGTGATTGAGTTGAACACAATCAAAGTACAGTAGTAACTGATCTCCCCTTCTTCCTGGATGAGTGCGCAGATGATTAAATACTGATGTCAGCATCCTTGAACCATATCCAAGTGAGTGATGTTTGGCTACTGCTTCTGTTCGAAATGATGCTGTGTTTTGGTTGTGGTCTGCAGCTTGGAAGCACTACTTGGCGTCTCCTTTTTCCCATGGAGCTCTCACCATTCAAACATGACAGATCTGGTAAAATACTAGTTAGGCTGAGTCCTGCTTGCCTTCACTCAGTCATCTTTGTATGAATCCACTGGTTCCCTCCCCTTCCCCCTGGTTTTCTTTTTCTTTTTTCTTTTTTAAACGGTTTTTAGCTGATGTTCATGAAGAGCAGTGAATACCTAGAACTGTGCCGTGAATGAAAGGAAATCCTGTTTAAGAAGGTGCATTTCTTTAGAGCTGTGTCCTACCATCCTTTGGGCCCTCTGCTGGAAAAGTAGAATCAAGTCTCAAATAATGCCTTTTTAATTGTATCCTCTAGTATTATAGATGTAGGAGAGTACTGTATCATACCTCTGTGAATGTAAAATATCTTGTACCTGCTTTATGATATGTAGTAGTGACTGTGCTTTATCAGAGCTGTTTTTAATGATGTTACTCTAGAATGTTTTCTTTCCAGATGATGATTCAGAAGCTAATAAAAAAAATGGTGCCAGGTACCACAACAGTAACAGAACTTTGCTGTTTTCTGAGGTTTTGTTTTTTTACCTCTCCCTCCCTCCCTCCCCTTTTTTTTAATGGAGTGTGCTGGTATCTCTATAATATTGTTCAGATGACTGCAGAACCTGGAAAAGCTGTTGCTGCTATTGATGCATAACATACTGCTATTATTGGTCTTTTTATATAAATATATATATATACATATATATATAATTTGAATTTTTGGAAACTTTAGCTGTGCTGTCAACTTTGGAAAAAGTATCCCAGTTTACCGTGTTGAGTTGGCATTGTACAGAAATTAACAGCCATATTGGTCTAGAAACGTTAAACTTAATTTTTTTTTCCATTTGTACAGGGGTAACGCACTGTATTAAATATGTAAGGTCTTATCTACATGGGTTTGATTACAGAAACTAATAAAGTATTCTCTAAATAATGAATCTTGAAGTTTCTAATCCGTTCCTAAAATCTGAAGCAAGGTCTGTCCTGTACTAAAAATAGTGATCAAGAGTACATTGTACAAGAGATTATCATCCAAAGAGTTGACTTCTGACTTTCAAGAACTCTGAAGCTTATTCAACCAAAGTAAGTATTGTCATGGAGGATAATACTGTTCTCAGGGTAGCCACACTTTTAGTGAAAACAGTCTGCCAAGGAGGAAGAGAGATCTTCTTGATGATGTTGAATGTAGAGAAGAATTTCACCATTCTTCTGGACAGAAATTAAAGGACCAAAAATAGATCTCAACATTATTTACATTCGTATCTTTTATGTTTTTGTTAGCACATTCATAGACATCATCACCTGCTTCTGAAGAAGAGTGTAGAGCGTTTGTTCCATCATTTACTCAATTTGTAAAAGTGAAGTACTGAGGGGTTGTAATTACTTATCCTAAAATCCCATATGCGGAACACGTGGCTTCCAGGCCCAGCTTTAGGAAAACTTGCCACTCAGTCACTAATGATGTATGTGCCTTCTTTACTTGTGGATACTGTGATTCTTAAAACATTTAAAATACTCAAGTACTGATAAGCCCTGCCTTGATTCAAGCTTTTCAGTCCAAGGATTTTTTCAAAATACGTTCTAAATTAAATGCCGTGGCTTGTTGCAGGGGATGGGCAGGGGGTATGGTGGATAGGGGAGAATGCAAACCTCTACCAAAGAGGTAGAGTCGCCACATATTTGCCTTCCTACCAGGTCACTTAAATTGTCAGTATTTTTTGTACTCTATTCCTTAAGTTCAGTGCTCCTAAATTTTAGAGCCTAAAGGTTAAGCTACACAGCTTGCAGAGTCTCCATTAGCAAGCAGGCCAGCAGGCACGTGCTGCTTAGTTTCTTGTATTAACTTTTAAAATACCACTAATATCTTGAGCCCTTTGCTAGGATTTACAGTGAAAAAATGGCAACAAAACTGTAAGATATTTGTATAAATGTTTCTTCCTAGTTTGGTCATACGCATCTTATCTCTTCCTGGATTCTCTGACATCTGACAAGATAGCCAGAAAGATATTGCAGTTAATAGTTGACTGTAGATTTGGTCACATAAACTTCCCAACATTCTATGCCCCTTCAGCTGCCCTGGTAGGTAGAAGGTAAGGGGGGGAGTCCAGGTCTTTGTCCTTAGTTAATAACAAATTGTGCTTACGATAGAAGAGTGATTAGGGGGGTAGGGTTGGGGAATGAGAGGAGGGCATAGTTTGAACAATCCTTTAATTTGCCTGTTTTCACTGTACAACTTACAGAAAGCCAAAATCCAACGGACTCTTGGCCGGAGGTAAGATACAGAAAGTAGAATGGGAATATTGTAGGTTAAAAGGAGATACGAGGAGACTGTCAGAGCCTATTTAGGAATGTGTTTTATAAAAGGTCACCAGTGATTTTCTTCATGCTGCCATTGCTTCAGTACTGACTTCACATTCACTTGCAGTCTTTTTTCTACCATGCGGATAACTATAAAGCTTTTTAAAGGTATCATAATTTGATAGACTTAAGAATTATTTTGTATGTGCTTTAAGAAATTTTAGCCATAATATTTCTACTTAAATGAAATAGAAAAGAACAGGACAGTGGTGTTTCTGAGGTTTTTTGGCGTGGTGGGAGGGGTGATTTTTTTTTTTTTTTTTTTTTTTTTTTAATTTTAAGGATAGGATCCAGTATGTTGCCTAGGCTGATCTGGGACTCCTGACCTCAAGAGATCCTCCGGCATCAGCTTCCCAAAGTGCGGGGATTACAGGTGTGAGCCACCAGGGCCAGCCCACTTTAGCATTTACATGTTGCTTTTTAAGTCACCAAAGAGAAACGTTTGGCCATTTTTCTTCGTCATGTGCTGGTGGTCTTCATTTATACCCTCAAGTGTAGGATGAGTTTGTTTTTGTTTTTTTCAAATGTTCAGAACACAAAAGACAGTGACAATAAATTCCTAGCCGAGTGCTATTGATTGTTAGCATTTCTTGGGGTGTAACAAGTACACAAGTAGAAGTTCATTTCTCTGGCAGGGTAAACCTGACATGGTGTCACTTGGATTCTTAAGTAGAAGCCCTCAGATCTTTTTAGAGCAGTGGATGGTCAGTTAAACTGGAAAATCAAGAAGTATGGAGACCTTAATTGCTTTTTTTTTTTTTTTTGGCATAACTTTATTTTCCATCCAATCCCTTTTGATAAAGGTCTGTGCCATTTCTTCTTGAGATATCTGCTAACTAGAGTCTTTTGTATGTACATCATCTGTAGTTTTCAGTTTTGTCTTACATCTGAATAGAGAATTCCCTCGAATTTTTACAGACCCTTTCTTTCCCTCAGTTTAGCAGTTTTCCCCATACCTAATTTGATAATTTTTTATAGTGAAAATTGCAGGAGTTGAATTATATACACTTAACTAAACCACATACTATCTATATGGGCATCAGTCAATATGGGTTACTTAGCAAGTGGTTGAATAAAGTTTGAGAACCACTAATTTGCTCCATATTCTGATGTAACAATTTATTCCTTTCTGTCAGGGGGAATTTTAAAAAATGTGCTTAGAACAAGGAAAACGTAACCGAGGTAGAGAGTTTTAAGCAAGAAATGAGGCTCTTATATAATTAGGCAAGGAATCAAGCATTAACTATGTGCCAGGTGCTAGGAATACAGAAGACAGTTGCTTTTCTTCTGTTTTTTTTTTGTTTGTTTGTTTTGTTTTGTTTTGTTTTTTTTGAGACAGAGTCTCACTCTGTTGCCCGGGCTAGAGTGCCGTGGTATCAGCCTAGCTCACAGCAACCTCAAACTCCTGGGCTCAGGTGATCCTTCTGCCTCAGCCTCTCGAGTAGCTGGGACTACAGGCACGTGCCACCATGCCCGGCTAATTTTTTCTATATATTTTTAGTTGGCCAATTCATTTCTTTCTATTTTTAGTAGAGACAGGGTCTCGCTCTTGCTCAGGCTGGTTTCGAACTCCTGACCTTGAACAATCTGCACACCTTGGCCTCCCAGAGTGCTAGGATTACAGGCGTGAGCCACTACGCCCAGCCGACAGTTTCTTAATATAGTCTTGGGCATGAGGTGTGGAGGTGCAGGAGTGGCTTGAGGTCTTTCAGATTTTTATCACTGATATCCCTTATTTCATGGATGCTTTGAGCCAGTGGTCCTCGACCTTTTTGGCACCAGGGACTGGTCTCATGGAAGACAATTTTTCCATGGATGCAGGGGTGTGAGGCATGGCAACCAATGGGGAATGGCTGTAAATCCAGTTGAAGCTTCGCTGGCTGTGTGGCCTGGGGGTTGGGGACCACAGCTTTAAGCCATCTGCCAGTCTAAGCTTCCCATTCTGTTTATTTATACTGCTTAACTTTCTAAATGATTAAAATCTGACAAGGATTTTCAGGCAGTCCTGATCTGGCCTTGTTTCTCACCATTTCTTGACACACTATAAGTAGTAGAATGATATGCAAATTTGGGCCTTAATTCGTTTATAAGCAATAAAAGCAGAAGTGTACCGTTTCCTTGCCTGAGCTGAAAAATGCATTAATATTCAGTGAAGAATAGAGCAGATGAGCTTCATTAAGCAAAGCTTTTTTCCAGGTGAGTAAGTCTCAGGTTCAAGGATAGTGTAGAGAGACACAAAGATAGGTATTGTGGCCCTCAGGTTATATTTGCCACAAGGCAAGCTGTTTAATTTCAGGCACTTAGGTCAGTGATTTTCAGATTGGAAGTACACACTGTTCAACTGAAGCAGTTTCACTTTAAGATTTTGCTTGACTAAAGGATTGGCTTAAAAAAAATTACTAATGTGAATAAGGTTTATTGGTTCCAGGGAGGAGCCCCACTTTCAACCTCTAGTATGAAAAGCTCAAAAGAAGGTTGCATCTGGAGTAAAGCCACGTTCTTCACAGAAGCTGGCAGTGATACCCATTGAGGGCATTGATTGGCTCTTAGATTTCTGTAAGTTGGGAATATAAATGGAAGTTATAAAGTTGCCTTTTACATGGCCCAGTTACTACAATTGTATCTCCAGCTTACAGACTAAAAGGGAATTGCACATAAACATTACCCGCCTTCTCCACCCCACGCCACCCCAGCAGCCCAGAATCTGGGAATAGTTTGGGCACTTGAATTTTTTGCCCTCCCCCCAGATGAGCGTTGAGATGTAATCAGGCCCACAGAGTGGTTGCTGAGCAGGCCTCCCCCATGGGGGCAGTCACAGGCCTTTCCACGGGGAAGCAGTGCATGGGCACACGCATGCACTCCAGTGCACATGTGCAGCACCTAGCGTGGCAGGCACCAGCCTCGCTAGGGCCTCAACGCTTAGAGCTAGGACACGTGATTCCACCCTACAAGGAGCTCACGGTTTAGTCAAAGAGAAGAGTAGAATGTGATAGGACAGCAGCGGTACTTGACATGGTCTTCCCCAGTAGCCGATGTTACTGAGGGGAACGGGACCGGGCCACTAGTGCCAGACCTTGCTCAAGTTCCCCACCCACACCCCTAGTTACAATGGCTTCTCCCAAGTGCGTGTTGATCAGAGGTTACAGATCACAAAGCAAATGAAAATGCTCTGGCTATCATATGTCCAAACTAGCCTTTTCCTTAGTCCTGCCGTTTCTGCATTAAAATAGCAAACAATAACAAACTGTTGATTCCAACCCTCATGGATGACTTCAGTGGAGGAAGTCACTGCAGATATCGTGGAAATAGCAAGAGACCTAGAATTAGAAGTGGAACGAGAAAATGTAACTGAATTGCTATATTCTCATGAGAAAACTTAGATGAGTTGCTCCTTATGGATGAGCAAAGAAAGTAGTCTCTTGAGATGGAATCTACTTCAGGTGAAGACGCTGTGAACATTGTTGAAATGACAACAAAGGATTTGAAATATTACATAAACTAAGCTCATGTCTGTAATCCCAGCACTTTGGGAGGCCAAGGCAAGAGGATTGCTTGAGGCTAGGAGTTTGAGACCAGCCTGAGCAACATAGCAAGACCCCCCCCCGGTCTCAAAAAAAAATAGAAAAGAAATTAGCCACACATGGTGACACGTGCCTGTAGTCCCAGCTACTGGGGAGGCTGAGGCAGGACGATCACTTGAGCCCCAGGAGTTAGAGGTTGCTGTCAGCTAGGCTGACGCCACAGCACTCCAGCCTGGGTGACAGAGCTAGACAGTCTCAAAAAAGAAAAGAATGTTACATAAACTTAGTTGATAGAGCAGGGACATGGTTTGACAGGATTGACTCCAATTTTGAAAGTTCTGCTTTCAAAAGTAGATGTATGGGGGCTGGGCGCGGTGGCTCACGCCTGTAATCCTAGCACTCTAGAAGGCCGAGGCGGGCGGATTGCTCAAGGTCAGGAGTTCGAAACCAGCCTGAGCAAGAGCGAGACCCCATCTCTACTAAAAATAGAAAGAAATTAATTGGCCAATTAAAAATACATATAGAAAAATTAGCCGTGCATGGTGGC